>OY720455.1:19376960-19404460 GCA_963082715.1 Harpalus rubripes
GTATGTATGTATGTATGTATGTATGTATGTATGTATGTATGTATGTATGTATGTATGTATGTATGTATGTATGTATGTATGTATGTATGTATGTATGTATGTATGTATGTATGTATGTATGTATGTATGTATGTATGTATGTATGTATGTATGTATGTATGTATGTATGTATGTATGTATGTATGTATGTATGTATGTATGTATGTATGTATGTATGTATGTATGTATGTATGTATGTATGTATGTATGTATGTATGTATGTATGTATGTATGTATGTATGTATGTATGTATGTATGTATGTATGTATGTATGTATGTATGTATGTATGTATGTATGTATGTATGTATGTATGTATGTATGTATGTATGTATGTATGTATGTATGTATGTATGTATGTATGTATGTATGTATGTATGTATGTATGTATGTATGTATGTATGTATGTATGTATGTATGTATGTATGTATGTATGTATGTATGTATGTATGTATGTATGTATGTATGTATGTATGTATGTATGTATGTATGTATGTATGTATGTATGTATGTATGTATGTATGTATGTATGTATGTATGTATGTATGTATGTATGTATGTATGTATGTATGTATGTATGTATGTATGTATGTATGTATGTATGTATGTATGTATGTATGTATGTATGTATGTATGTATGTATGTATGTATGTATGTATGTATGTATGTATGTATGTATGTATGTATGTATGTATGTATGTATGTATGTATGTATGTATGTATGTATGTATGTATGTATGTATGTATGTATGTATGTATGTATGTATGTATGTATGTATGTATGTATGTATGTATGTATGTATGTATGTATGTATGTATGTATGTATGTATGTATGTATGTATGTATGTATGTATGTATGTATGTATGTATGTATGTATGTATGTATGTATGTATGTATGTATGTATGTATGTATGTATGTATGTATGTATGTATGTATGTATGTATGTATGTATGTATGTATGTATGTATGTATGTATGTATGTATGTATGTATGTATGTATGTATGTATGTATGTATGTATGTATGTATGTATGTATGTATGTATGTATGTATGTATGTATGTATGTATGTATGTATGTATGTATGTATGTATGTATGTATGTATGTATGTATGTATGTATGTATGTATGTATGTATGTATGTATGTATGTATGTATGTATGTATGTATGTATGTATGTATGTATGTATGTATGTATGTATGTATGTATGTATGTATGTATGTATGTATGTATGTATGTATGTATGTATGTATGTATGTATGTATGTATGTATGTATGTATGTATGTATGTATGTATGTATGTATGTATGTATGTATGTATGTATGTATGTATGTATGTATGTATGTATGTATGTATGTATGTATGTATGTATGTATGTATGTATGTATGTATGTATGTATGTATGTATGTATGTATGTATGTATGTATGTATGTATGTATGTATGTATGTATGTATGTATGTATGTATGTATGTATGTATGTATGTATGTATGTATGTATGTATGTATGTATGTATGTATGTATGTATGTATGTATGTATGTATGTATGTATGTATGTATGTATGTATGTATGTATGTATGTATGTATGTATGTATGTATGTATGTATGTATGTATGTATGTATGTATGTATGTATGTATGTATGTATGTATGTATGTATGTATGTATGTATGTATGTATGTATGTATGTATGTATGTATGTATGTATGTATGTATGTATGTATGTATGTATGTATGTATGTATGTATGTATGTATGTATGTATGTATGTATGTATGTATGTATGTATGTATGTATGTATGTATGTATGTATGTATGTATGTATGTATGTATGTATGTATGTATGTATGTATGTATGTATGTATGTATGTATGTATGTATGTATGTATGTATGTATGTATGTATGTATGTATGTATGTATGTATGTATGTATGTATGTATGTATGTATGTATGTATGTATGTATGTATGTATGTATGTATGTATGTATGTATGTATGTATGTATGTATGTATGTATGTATGTATGTATGTATGTATGTATGTATGTATGTATGTATGTATGTATGTATGTATGTATGTATGTATGTATGTATGTATGTATGTATGTATGTATGTATGTATGTATGTATGTATGTATGTATGTATGTATGTATGTATGTATGTATGTATGTATGTATGTATGTATGTATGTATGTATGTATGTATGTATGTATGTATGTTGTATGTATGTATGTATGTATGTATGTATGTATGTATGTATGTATGTATGTATGTATGTATGTATGTATGTATGTATGTATGTATGTATGTATGTATGTATGTATGTATGTATGTATGTATGTATGTATGTATGTATGTATGTATGTATGTATGTATGTATGTATGTATGTATGTATGTATGTATGTATGTATGTATGTATGTATGTATGTATGTATGTATGTATGTATGTATGTATGTATGTATGTATGTATGTATGTATGTATGTATGTATGTATGTATGTATGTATGTATGTATGTATGTATGTATGTATGTATGTATGTATGTATGTATGTATGTATGTATGTATGTATGTATGTATGTATGTATGTATGTATGTATGTATGTATGTATGTATGTATGTATGTATGTATGTATGTATGTATGTATGTATGTATGTATGTATGTATGTATGTATGTATGTATGTATGTATGTATGTATGTATGTATGTATGTATGTATGTATGTATGTATGTATGTATGTATGTATGTATGTATGTATGTATGTATGTATGTATGTATGTATGTACGTACGTACGTACGTACGTACGTACGTACGTACGTACGTACGTACGTACGTACGTACGTATGTATGTATGTATGTATGTATGTATGTATGTATGTATGTATGTATGTATGTATGTATGTATGTATGTATGTATGTATGTATGTATGTATGTATGTATGTATGTATGTATGTATGTATGTATGTATGTATGTATGTATGTATGTATGTATGTATGTATGTATGTATGTATGTATGTATGTATGTATGTATGTATGTATGTATGTATGTATGTATGTATGTATGTATGTATGTATGTATGTATGTATGTATGTATGTATGTATGTATGTATGTATGTATGTATGTATGTATGTATGTATGTATGTATGTATGTATGTATGTATGTATGTATGTATGTATGTATGTATGTATGTATGTATGTATGTATGTATGTATGTATGTATGTATGTATGTATGTATGTATGTATGTATGTATGTATGTATGTATGTATGTATGTATGTATGTATGTATGTATGTATGTATGTATGTATGTATGTATGTATGTATGTATGTATGTATGTATGTATGTATGTATGTATGTATGTATGTATGTATGTATGTATGTATGTATGTATGTATGTATGTATGTATGTATGTATGTATGTATGTATGTATGTATGTATGTATGTATGTATGTATGTATGTATGTATGTATGTATGTATGTATGTATGTATGTATGTATGTATGTATGTATGTATGTATGTATGTATGTATGTATGTATGTATGTATGTATGTATGTATGTATGTATGTATGTATGTATGTATGTATGTATGTATGTATGTATGTATGTATGTATGTATGTATGTATGTATGTATGTATGTATGTATGTATGTATGTATGTATGTATGTATGTATGTATGTATGTATGTATGTATGTATGTATGTATGTATGTATGTATGTATGTATGTATGTATGTATGTATGTATGTATGTATGTATGTATGTATGTATGTATGTATGTATGTATGTATGTATGTATGTATGTATGTATGTATGTATGTATGTATGTATGTATGTATGTATGTATGTATGTATGTATGTATGTATGTATGTATGTATGTATGTATGTATGTATGTATGTATGTATGTATGTATGTATGTATGTATGTATGTATGTATGTATGTATGTATGTATGTATGTATGTATGTATGTATGTATGTATGTATGTATGTATGTATGTATGTATGTATGTATGTATGTATGTATGTATGTATGTATGTATGTATGTATGTATGTATGTATGTATGTATGTATGTATGTATGTATGTATGTATGTATGTATGTATGTATGTATGTATGTATGTATGTATGTATGTGTGTGTGTGTGGATGTGTGTGTGTGTGAGTGTGTGGATGTGTGTGTGTATATGTGTGTGTATGTATGTGTGTGTGTGGTTGTGTGTGTGTGTGGTTGTGTGTGTGTGCGTGTGTGTGGATGTGTGCGTGTGTGTGGATGTGTGTGTGTGGATGTGTGTGTGTGTGGATGTGTGTGTGTGGATGTGTGTGTGTGCGTGTCTGTGGATGTGTGTGTGTGCGAGTGTGTGGACGTGTGTGCGTGTGTGTGGATGCGTGTGTGTGGATGTGTGTGTGTGCGTGTGTGTGGATGTGTGCGTGTGTGTGGATGTGTGTGTGTGTGTGTGTGTGTGTGTGTGTGGATGTGTGTGTGGATGTGTGTGTGGATGTTGGATATTAATTATAATATTAATTAACCTTCATATACAGCACCCCTAGAACAAACTATGAACTTCGATCTCCAATTAGACAGTTGTGTGCTACATTCAACAATGTGTCCATATACATTAACAATCTTGACATTTTCTATGATACTCAGTCCAAATTTGGAAAACAAATTATGAACTATTTCTTGTCTGATCTTTAGCAATTAAATTGAGTTATTTCTATTTATAATATTGTCACTTCATTATTTCAAAGTTTTCTTGTAACTACACTGTATTTTTCTTTATTTTTGTCAATAATCCTCTGTAATTGGGAACATCTGTTCCTGTTGAGTGATTAACAAATAAATAAATAAATAAATAAACTAGGGAGTCCTCAATCTAACAATAATGGGAAGAGTTGATTAAGTTTTGGTAACAATTGGACAACCGGAAGTAGTAGTTACAAAAAAAATCATCTAAATATTATTTATCGAAAATTTATGTAAATACTTATATTAAAGAATGTTAAATTCTTTATTCCATAAATATAAATTCATTATTATATCTTCTATAGATTTAGAGACAAAGAAATGCATATAACATAATTTGATGAAAAAATTCTCAAATCAAACTAGTTCAAGGCAAGAAATTCAAATGTTTGTAATTGACACATAAATGTCACTGTCAAATATATTTGTATGCCGCTGTCAAAAATATTTGTACATTATTATAAAGATTATGAAAATAAAAAAAGTCAACAACGTAAAAGAATATACGTAAAAAAGAATGTAAGAGGAATTTGCAAAAATTGACGAATATAAAGAAAAAGAAAAGGAAAGTAGAAAAAGAAAATTTCGGGATATTAAGTATAAAGAAAATGTATGTATTGTACATAATTTATATTAAAATATCCCATAGATTTTTCGTTTTATGCGTACAACCAGGTAAAATATCTGGCGAGAGGTTATGTGCTGGCCACATCAGATTTTTTATTATTATTTTTTGCAGCTTCTAGGAATCTAGCTGAGGATGTAAATGTCGTGCCTAAATAATCATATTCATTGACAGCCTCTGTAGTTTGATCATTATATTTAAATATATGGTTCGCTGGTTTACGACCTTTCTTCTTCTTATTCCCTATACGTGTAACTAGACACACCGGGCAAAGAGTCTTCTCCAGTATAATCTGTCTTCTGCTACTGCATGTGCATCTTGCCACGACCTTTATGTACTAATAAAAATTTTGTTTTCTCCACATTAATAATTAAATAATTTTTATGGCAATTCGCGAAAATAACTAAATCATCTGCGTATCCTAATATTAAAATGTCAGTGTACCCGTTATATTTAGTCCCGTTATATTTTTTTGGCGCAAAGTTTCAATATCGTTAATATAAACTGAAAAGAATAGGGTTGAAAGAATTTCTCCTTGAAGTATGCGTTTTGTACTAATTATTTTGTTTGAAAGAGTATTTCCAGATTTTACTTGGGCAGAAGCATT
Source organism: Harpalus rubripes (assembly GCA_963082715.1). Classification (NCBI taxonomy): domain Eukaryota; kingdom Metazoa; phylum Arthropoda; class Insecta; order Coleoptera; family Carabidae; genus Harpalus; species Harpalus rubripes. Next base: position 19,382,988 of record OY720455.1, read on the forward strand.
TAAATACAGTTTGTAATAAATTAATAATTTTTGTACAGAAACCCGAATTGTATAATTTCCCGATTTACAGCATCAAAGCCTTTTTTTAAAATCAATGAATTACTAAGCCTAATTTGTAAATGTAAGATTCCCATTAGACTGAATATATTGTCTAATGTTCCTCTTTTGGTTCTAAATCCTGACTGGAATTCATTAATTATATTATTTTCCTCAGTCCATGGCTACAATCGGTTGTACAAAATCTATGTAATTATGTAAATATTTTATAGATTGTAACAATAAGTGCTATTCCCCTATAATTATTTGGGTTATTTTTCCTACCCTTCTTACGTATCATAATTGTATTGTGGACCAAGATTTGGATATTTTTTCTGAGCTTAAAATAATATTAAATAAATTTAGTAATGATCCCAGTTGGGCGTAAGATTTTTGTAAAATTCATATTGTATTTCGTCACTTCCTGCGGCTTTATTTAGTTTGCATTTAGATATACTACGTTGTATTTCATCCAACGTTATTGCTGAATCTAGTATGGGGTGTGAGGAATCAAGAAAATGATGTATTTTTATTGTTTTATCATCAAAATATTGTTGCAAAACGTATGTTTCCCAGTCTGTGAGTTCAATTTCGGTTTTTTATTCAACTTTATTATTATTTCATAAAAACCTTTGTTATCTTTTATATTACTAAGTCTGGTTTTTATGTCTGCAAAATAATATTCTGTTGCTTTACTAATCGTTTGACGATAATTAGTTTTTGCAGTTAGAAAGTGTAATAAACCAAGGTTTCTATTCTTACGCTAAGCTTTTAGGTACGTTTAAAGCATCTTTTGCCGCAATACAATATGATTAAACCAGGGGCGAAAAAATCTACTATTAAAATTAGTTTTTGATATTTTTAACATCAGCAACTTCCTTTATAGCAAAAATTAAGTTATCATTTAATTCATTTACATCTGTACTCGTACAGTAAATGCGACCAGAATTTTCTAGGTTATTTCTAAAAATAGGATTATGAGAATTTTCAAATTTAAATTTAACTGAATAACTTAATTTTTCTTTTTTTAGGAATTGTAATATCTGAATAAATATGCTTATCTATAATATAGACAAAACACATACCATGAATAGGAATTTCAGTAGATTCCAAAATTTCAATTTTTTTAACCAACATTATAAGCTCCAGATTTACCTAGGCATAATCGATCGTACTACTTCCCAAAGAACTTACGTAACTATATTTACTTGGTGCGACCATTAAGAACATACGGAGCTATGTCCTCCATGGTTTCTACTAACTTTTTGCCTCTATCATCGATTATATAATGGCAAGATACTTTTCGCTCCCAAACGTTTTCGGCCACGAAATAGTGTTCTAGGACTTGGTTTAACTGTCCAATTTTTGCGTTGAAGTCCCCGACCAGTAAAAATTTGAAATCTGGATAAATATTAAAAAGAGTTATTAATGTCTCATGAAATAGATTTATACAATAAAAGTTGCCAATATTTGGTTTAAAATATAATACACCAATTAGATATTTCCTTGATTTAATTTCTACAGTAAAAAAGATCCATAATTTATATTTTTAAACTACTTTTGAGATATTTTTAAACTTTATTTTTGCTAAAATTAATAAACCACCGTTGGCCCAGTCTTCTTCTTTAATTTTTATTGCTTCACTAACGCTGAATACATAATTGTCTAGAAATGACGCCAAAGTAATATTATCATTCTAGCCCCGAAGAAGACTATGGTATAGTCGAAACAGCGGCAGCGAAATTTTTTTATTATTAACTGCTACTACGAAACATTGTTACTTCCTGTTCCATCTCCATCCCAAACACAGTCAAACATCGGTTTTTGAATATTATCATTAATTGACTAGGATTCACAGAGGCATACAATGTCACTGTCTGCCATTCTGGTATCAGTTTCTGGTTCTAGATTATATAAAGTGTTAAGGCCATTAATATTCCAGAAGATCACACAGAGACATTTTGTATTATTATTTTCTACAGATATATTATCTAGTGTTGGGAAGGTATGTCATATAGTCATATACTGTCCTTATTTTGGTCTTGATATCCTTGGGGGATGCAGCCCTCTACAGCAGGAGCTGGTTGCACGCCCATTTTTTGAACTTTGTAGATAGGTTCGGTGGATGTGTCTTCCGAAGATTGGCGTCCTCTTTTGCCTATTGATTCCACTGCGTACCGTCCACGTATAACTTCTGGCTCTTAATTTGGACCTTTTTACTCTCTTGTTTTAGTTTTTTCCTTATTTGAAGTAGCTGTGTTCTACATTTTTGTTCTTCTGTTGTTAGCTTGTAGCTTATATATATATATATATATACTTTTCGTGGCTGCATTGATTGATGAATGATATTAAAATTGGTCTAGTATTACGAGAATTATTTTCAATTCTACTAATTTCTTCTATATCGTTATCAGTGATTTGTAATTCGAGTATATCCGTTATTAATTTAATTATAATTTGTCTAAGGGCTTCTCTGATTTCTTCCTTATCTTCTAATCCTGAAAGGATTATATTTCGTTTTTTGACTTGTTTCTTTAAATTAGATATTACCTTCTGTTGTTCTTTTATGGTATTATCTAGATTTGCTAGGTCAGACTTTATATACTTGAATTCTTGGCATATGTTTGCAACTTGTGTTTTTGTGTTAATAACTTCGTTTTCAATGCTGTCAAGTTTATCCAACTTTTCAAGTTTTAAGAGTATTGTATATAACTTCTCTTCACTCATATTGAATTGATATTTACGTATACCTTTAACGCCTTTAACTTGCAAACTTATCGTTTGCGTCGTTGTCTAACACGTACTCCTATAACCTCCAAAGTTATTATTTGTTATTTCATTAAAATAAGTGAAGATAATAATATCACTACTTTAGGTGTGCATATTTATGCCACTAAAGAGTACAACTTGTTAATTTTATTTTATTTTCCAGTAAAATATTTTTCAAATGATTTACCAATCTGAATGACGGACATTCACCTTTGACCTTCGCCACTAGATTCTCAAGTCAACATATGCATAAAGTATCATCCAACATGGAAAAAAATGGAACTCGAAAACTTGCGATAGATTCGTATCGTCACATTCCCGGGTTACTTCGAAGAAAGAAAAAAAATCGAAAAGTTAGTGTACCCTACATAAAAACTATCTTACAAAAAATTACAAACTTAACTAACCAAACTTATCTTATCTTAAATACCAAAACTTAGTGGCCTATTCAGAGAAATACAGTCATAAAGGTTGCTATGCATTTAAAGATTGTTATCATATAGACTTTTGTAACAATCTTTATGAATTTGTCAATTCAGAACCTACATCGGCAACAATCTTTACAAAATAATACTTGTGAATGAACCAAATTATTTGACAATTGCTAACTTCATTTTACATATATGAACCTAATCTAACCTTAATCTTGTCTGTCAACGCTTTAATTTTTTTTTAATAATGAATTGCCAATTATGTTTAGTACTTAAACGTTTTCCCAAAACAACTAAAGAACAATATGATATTTAAGGATGTAAGGTATAAACAAGGGAAAAAAACCTGAAGTCTTGTTTATACCTTACATCCTCAATTTACCTTCACACTTGGGTGTACCTTCATTCAATAATATGATATTTATCTCATAGTTTGTCAATTCCTATAAATGATCTCAACGGGATTAAAAATTTATGGGAAGATTTTTTTTTATTTTATTTTGACTGAATATGTAAGAGAACCATCACATTACACAGAGTTTTCAAGAATACCACAGACTGTCAAAAGGAACTTTCTTCCACGACAGTCTTTATCGTTCTTTGCTCATTATTCAAGTAGAAGCAGAATCTATACGTACAATAAACTGCTTCCTGCTAAAATATAAAAACACCAATATTTGGCAGAAAAGGTCAATATTAATATTTGATTGATATAATAAGCTATCACACGTCAAATAACGTGATAACAACCATAAATACATAGTTTTAGCAGTCGTTATGATAAAGACTGTCAAAACGCTTAACAATTGTTGACAGTAACCACTTTCAGTACTGACAATACCAAATTCGATTTTAACAATCTTTATAGTACATAACAACCATGAAGACCATAACGACTACATAAATATTGAGTTCTGAATAGGCCCCTTAATCTAAAAAAACATCAAACTAAATTGTCAACAAGCGGCACTTAAATGTTCAGGGCCTTGGCAATGAAAAGAGAAGGAAGCACTGCACTCACGCACTTGTAAGGAAGCGTCAATGTCGCACTGAAGGGATGGTCACTTTGGTGCCGTCTGGGAGCCGCATCCGCAACCGCGTGTTCTCCAGCTTATTAAGCGACCGTAGAGCTTAATGGTCAGTGACGACGGTGAAATGGTAGCCTTCGATGTAGTGTCGCATCTTTTGCACGCCTCACACACAATGGGCGAGGCACTCCTGTTCGGTGACAGAGTATATTGGTCCTATTCCTTGGAGGGTACGACTGGCGTACGCAATCACTTGCTCACCCAGGACAGGTTCTAATTTTTCGCTGGAGGAATCGGTCTGGAGATAAAATTGACGCGAGATATCGGGACAGGCTAGTGTGGGGCAGTGAACAATGCATTTTTCAGGTGATGAAACGCCTGGGATTGGGTCTCGGCCCGGGTCCACTTTTCTTGTTTCTGGAGCAGCCTTATCAATGGCTGCGCGACCTTGGAAAAGTTGGGTATGAAGCGGCGTTACCAAAAAGCGGCTCCTAGGAACTGACGGAGCTGTCGGAAGTTTTGAGGTACCGGCATGGTCTGGATGGCTTCTACTTTGACGGGGTCTGTCTGGATGCCGTCGGGGCCGATTACATGCCCCAAGTAGCGGATGTGAGTTTTGCTAAATTCGCATTTTTCCGGGTTCAGACGCAAGTTGGCGGCACGGACTCGTTTGAACACCTCCTGCAAATGCTCCAGATATTACTGTAGCGACGATGATGTCGTCGATGTACGGCATGGAGTACGGGTTCATTTCTGGCCCAATGACGGTGTCCAGCAGTCGCTGAAACGTTGCGGGAGCGGCGTGCAATTCAAAGGGCATCTCACGGAACTGGAATAATTCTTTGCCTTTTACAGTGAAGGCCGTCAGAAGTTTACTAGTGTCTGACAGCGGTATCTGCCAGTACCCCTGATGCAGGAAGGATATATCCCGCCGGATCCTGTGAATGGTAGTACAGTCCTGGCGGCGGATTTGCTGGCGGTATTCGGGTCGAAGATTTTTCCATGTCTCCGCATCAGTGTCTGTTCCATAAACATAATAGGGTACGTTTTCCCGTCGTACTGCACGTTCCATTTAAGAACGGTTTTACATAAGTGGACGGGTGTTCTTTGCGTATCTGCTTCGCGTGACGTATCGGATGATACAGACGGCTGCATAGCTTCAGTGGCTTTATCGGTAGTTTATGTTTTCGCTGGTTTGACGAAGTCGGTTATCCTTTTACGTAGTGCTTCCACTGTACCTTCGTCGTCAAGGCCAAAATGTTGCAGTTCTGTTTGCAAATCTTCTTTCTTGAGGGAGTACACCCAGCTTGTCATTGTGTTCTTCTTTTATTTGTCTCTGCTCAGGCGCCAACGGTCGGATAGCAGGTTTAAATAAAATATACAAGTACGCGTTTTTCTCGTAATTTGTATGATCGACACCCGGCGTCGCGACGGCGACGGTAATGCGACTCAGGTAAAACTCGCAGACTCTAGGCCTGGGTTGCCCCGGCATATCCACGGGGGCGTCGCGGCCTCGAGTCGGAAAAACGCAGTTGGGTCGATTCACGGCAAGATGGATGTTTCTGACTAACGTGTTGGCTTACAGTAGCTCCGAAAAGCACGCGGACTAGACATCTGTAGCGCCCGGGTGTACATGCCAGCGGCGTCGAAAACGTTAATTCGGTAAACTCACAATGAGTTAATGTAAGCGACTAGTACCGCGAAAACTGGTGGTTTTAGTCCACGGAGATGACTAGGCCTGTGCCAGTCGTAGTGCCTCTGGTTATTTCATATATGCCTTTAATTTAGAAAAATAGAAAGAAAAAAAACTGCAGCTTGGAAATATTTTAAAAGTCAAGGAAAATCTGACTTCTTTGTAGAATTTTAGTTTTTAGATTGTAATATTTGAAAAAATGTTGTTTTCCTGTCAATAATAGGTATTTGAATATCAAGGCCGCGAAATCACTCTTTAGCGCACCGAAAGAAAAATTGTCGCCGAGGTCGCTTGCGGCCAAAGTAAGACAATCTCGAGGGCGCTAAAGGATTTCGCGGACAAACAGTTTAATTGTAAATAGAAAGTTAGCTTTTAAGGTGGCCATGGGATTGACATTTGATGAACAAAAACATGCAATTCTCAAGTTCCAAAGTGATTGTTTACCTAATTTCACGGCCGCTACTATGACAACGGTCGCGAAATCCAATTTTGCGGTCTGTATTGCGGCTGCGAAATACTTATTTCGTGTCCGGTTTACAAAAATATATTCAATAAAATATTTTCATTTCCAAAATTTAGATCACTGATATGATATGTAATGAAAAGACATACATGTATAATGTAAAATAAATTCATGTTATTATTTAAAAGTAAAGTAATGAAATATGCAATGAAATATTTTATTAGATACCTAGTTACCATATAAAATTAAAATATAAAAAAATTAAAATTCCCAATATCGAAATATTCCCGGGAATATTTCCACGTAATATTTCTTAAAAATAAATTTCCGGGAATTTCCCATCACTACTCAGAACAGCTGAGAAGATAACTCGCAATCGACTGTCTTCTGTAGCCACAAGCACCTGGCTTTTATACAGATATGGCTCATTGAATCTGCTTAAATTTCTAACAGAAAAAAACGTATAAAGTATCATCCCAGATAGAAAAAAATGGAACTCGAACTTCACGGCTTTGAACTATATTACTATAAAACTTGTGGCAGATTAGTATCGTCACAATATATTTAATTCTGTATACAGCCCATTATAAGTATTTATTTGGCTATGTGGCTCAAAACATCCAAAAGGTCGGACATCTGTATCTGCTCTGCTAAGAGAAATATCAATCTTACTTTTCGCACAAATAATTATTAATTGTGCATTAATTGTGCATTTTCTATTACAGGACACTTTTGTGCATTAATAATAAGTACAGCATTTTTGGAAAATGAAGCTCTTACGAGTAAATTATCAATTACTGATACGATAACAGAATATTTTTACGTATGCTGTGGCATTCTTACAATAGCAGCTTATATTAATGTTATAAAAGACAGAGAATCCATGGAAAAAGTACCAGCCTTGCAAAAGAGAACAGATATTTTATTGCGACATTTGAATATTTCTTGCAAAGGGCCTTTTATATTTTGTGTAGTTGCCTGTACTCTGGTAGTTTGTTATTTGAATATCATATCTCTTCTTCTATACCAAATTTATACGATGAATTATAATAATATTATTATAAGCCTTTGCAGGTCCTACGTCTTATTTATCCTATACGTTCTAGCAGTTCCAAACATACTTTTTTTTTATGGTAATATGGTTATCAATACCTGCAGACTTTATCATCTAAACAGATTGGTAAAAGAAGAAATAAAGCAAATTCTGAAAAAGAAACAAATAAATTTCTGGGATGAACAGAATTTACTTTTTAAATTGCAAGTAATTTCATATATTCGCTGGTTACATTGTGAAACAGCGAAAGAAACAGGGAAAAATGTACCCTATTTTTTGATGTGTATTTTACATTTGTCTTATCTTCTAAGCGCTGTACTATTTTACGTTTATTACATCAATGATGTTGTGGTACCCAATTTAAGTATAATGATACTTATAGCAATGTTTGGTGTTACATTTGGGGCCTTTATTGGACAATTCATGCAGAACTTGGTAAATATAGCCTACATTTCACTAAACCAAAAAGAATTGGCATAAGACGTCTTTACAATGACAAAGAGAAACATAAAATTGGTATTATGATATGATGTGTAGTTCCGTGGCCGCATGTGTGAGTGTCTGGTTGCGAATCTGAAGAGCCGGGTTCGTTCCCAACCAACGTTAAAAGTAATATTTCTAATTTTAAAGGGCACAAAAGTGACGCTGTGGTGGACTCTCCACGCCAGCAATGAGTACCCGTGAAATGCTCGCACGGTACATGTCATCATTACCGAAATTTGTGTACAAAGCAGACTGGCACACCCAGCAATGGGGAATATGCCGTGATATATAAGGTGTTTTCTTTTCTATCAGGGTATCTCGGATACCGTGAGAATTACGACTTCGATGAAATGTAACAAAAGTTGACATATTAGTGAACCATTTTAGAGATAATTTTATTTTTCAAAAATAATGCATAGGCCACTAGATAATAATAAAATGTTTCATATTAAATTGTTATAATATTATAGTGTCTATCCAGTGGCGTACAAGAATATTTTTTCTATTAACCCTCCGTTGTGCCTCTCTAAGACACTTTCGATCGGGTGTGTTATTTTGAGGCCAAAATAAAATATTCTCTAAAGGTCACCGACATACAATCCAGTGCTAATTTCGCTTAAATATTTTAATATATTTAGTAATTTAGGTGATGTGCAAAAATCAAAGAATTATTATTAATTAAAACAGATATTTATTAAAACGATAAAAAATATTAAGAGATAATAATAATAATAAGAATAATAATAATAATAATAATAATAATAATAATAATAATAATAATAATAATAATAATAATAATAATAATAATAATAATAATAATAATAATAATAATAATAATAATAATAATAATAATAATAATAATAATAATAATAATAATAATAATAATAATAATAATAATAATAATAATAATAATAATAATAATAATAATAATAATAATAATAATAATAATAATAATAATAATAATAATAATAATAATAATAATAATAATAATAATAATAATAATAATAATAATAATAATGACGATCACTATAGTTAAACAAATATTAAATACTAATTATGACTAAGAATCCTATTAACTAGTTAAACAATAACACTATTTATTTATTAAAGCAATTAAAACGACTATTTATTTACACGATATTATTGATTATTTATTTCGACTTTTAGATTAGTTAGTCGATCTAGAGATCGGTAGACTGTCCAACGCACTACGGCCTCTAGGACCTATTGTGCATACTATTTATGTCACTAGTTATGCTACTAATTATTTATTATTATATTAGGAAGATTACAGTACTGTAATTAGGTACTTCATACTGGAAAATGTTGCAGATTCTAATTTTTTAAATACAATTAATTTTATGGTCACATGAATAAAATATCTCTAAAAATGGCATACTAAATAGACATAATTCATATTATTGGCAATCAGTAGAACCAAATCCACGTGAAAGATTTATTTCAAATACGCTTTTTGTATATTATTTTTTTGTTGTCAAAGCGTGCAGATAGTTTTTTCTCAACTCCTCTATTTTTGAAAAATTTGAGTGGAAATATAGTTTAAAAAATTCTCAAAATTAGTCAACTTTTAAATAAAAGTGTCTATTTCTAAGTGCAGTGATTTATATAACAGTGCTGTTTTGTGTTTATCTCAAAAACTGATATAAATTAATCTTTTTTGTGATACATAAACCGTTAAAAAATTGTTAAATTACTAATTAATATTTGTTTTGTCTTATCTTGTCTAATCTACAATACGTTACCATGCCAACCAACTGCAGCAAATGTAGCAGAAATGTCAACAACAAATATCCAGGGTTGAATTGCTTCAAGTGTGCATCTCTTTATCATCAAGCATGCACTGATATCAAGTTTAATGCCGAACAAAGTCAACTGCTTGATGCTAGCGTTCTTGCATGGTTATGTCCCAACTGTCGGCCAAAGGACGGTTCTAAGGTGTCTTCCGCTCTGGATTTCGGCGGAGTTTCTCCATCCAAAGCTAGTGACATAAGCACCGAATTAAAAAAAATTAAATCAGAATTGGACTCTAAACTGGATTCAATAATAGAATCAGTTCAATTTTGCAGCAATAAAATAACGGATTTTGAAAAAAACTTAGCTACAATCAACCAAAAGTTGAAAGAATTAGAAAAACTAAAATCTGAAAACCTGGAGCTTAAGTCGCAAGTACTTCAATTAAATAATAAAATTAATGATTTGGAGCAATACTCACGTGTAAACAATGTAGTTATACAGAACATTCCAGAGAAGCCCAATGAGAATATAAATGATATTGTTTCCAATATGGGTAAAAAACTTAATATTAACATCACTGAAAATGATCTTGACGCTGCACATCGTGTTCCTCAATTTGATAAAAGTAATACGAGACGACCTAAAAACATTGTTGTTAAATTTATTTCACGGAATGTGAAACAAAAATTTATGACTGCTTCCAAAATGCAGAGATTAACAACAAACGATCTAGGGTATGAGGGCACTTCACAAAATATTTATGTTAATGACCATTTAACAAATAATAATATGCATTTGTTTAAATTGGCTCGCGAAGAACTTCGTCTTAAAAATTACAAATATGTTTGGACCAAAAATGCAAAAATACTTACCAGAAAAACAGACGATTCTAAAGTTCAAACAATATACACCGAACAAGATATTAAAAAACTGAATTAAGAACATTTAATTAATATACACATATATCACATCACTCCTCATGGCTTTAAGTGTATACTATCAGAACGTCCGAGGATTAAGAACTAAAACATTTGAAATTAAATCTAGCTCTTCAACTTGTGATTTTGACATTTTATGTCTGACTGAGACAAATCTAAACTCATCAGTGTTTGACCGTGAAGTGTTAGGCGATAATTATTCCGTGTTTCGACGTGATAGACAATCTACCTGTTCACATAAAGACGATGGTGGTGGCGTACTTATTGGCGTGAAAAGTGATATCAAATGTGTTCCTAAACCAGAGTGGTCAACATGCGCAGAAGATGTGTGGGTAACTGTATACTCCAAATTTTTTAAACTACATGTATGCTGTGTTTATATTCCTCCAAAGTGTGATGAATCTCGCAACATTTTTGTGAACAATTTAATATCTGTTGTCGACTCTCAGCCAAAGGATCAGTTTTTAATATGTGGCGATTTTAATTTACCCCTATTACAGTGGCGTCCATTTAACAATTGTTATATTTCTAATAATACAAATAATGCTATATCTTCTGAATTTGTTGGTTTTATGTCGTATTGTAATCTTAAACAGTTTAATGGTATTCCTAATCAAAATAATCATTTTCTCGATTTAATTTTTTCTAATAATAATTATGTAACTGTCAAGCCGTGTAACAGTCCTCTTACTAAAATTGATGAACATCATCCTCCGTTACTTATTCACTGTAAATTTGAAGCTCATTCCGTCTTGACATTCAACTCAAGAGAAATATTGTTATTTAAAAAAGCAGATTACATTTCATTAAATAATTATTTAACAAATATTAACTGGACATCAGAATTTGAGAATTTGAGTACTGAAGATGCGTTGGATAAATTTTATAGTATTTTAAATACTGCAATTAATAATTTTGTGCCTAAAAAATATATCACAAAAAAGTCATATCCTTGTTGGTATTCACCTGAACTAATACGGCTTATCAAGGCTAAATATAAAGCCCACAGCAAATATAAACGTTTTGGAAATGAATCATATTATATGGAATTTTCTTCGTTACGTCAGAAAGTAAAAACTTTAACGAAACTTTGTTATATGAAATACATAAATAATGTTGAAAATGAAATCCCAAATAATGTGAAAAAATTTTGGTCATTCGTATCCTCTGTCAAAAAGTCCAACATTCCATGCAACATGACGTTCAACGGGGTCAACTCATCTGATGGCACTCAAATATGCAATATGTTTGCTAACCATTTTCAGGCTGCTTTCTTAGATGCTAATGCTTCAAATACACAGTATACGAGTGAATATTGTAATACCACTGTTAATCTACATAAGATATTAGTTACGGAGAGTGAGGTTCATGAAATTTTAGCATCTCTTGATATTACTAAAGGTGCTGGCCACGATGGTATCCCTAGCCTTTTTGTAAAACAGTGTGCCAAATCTCTTTCTTTGCCTTTAAAATTAATCTTTGAGAAATCACTTACTGAAGGTCACTGTCCGAATTCCTGGAAAAAAGCTTTAGTTATTCCTATTCATAAAAATGGTAATAGAAACCTTGTTCAGAATTATCGCCCAATATCGATACTGTGTGTATTCGAAAAAGTTTTTGAAAAAATTATTTACAAACAATTATTTGCTTCAGTCAAAAATATTATAAATTTTGAGCAACATGGTTTCTATACCGGAAGATCAGTTGAAACCAACTTAATTGAATTTACAGATTACATTCTTTCATTCATGGACGACATGGTACAAATTGATGCGATTTATACGGACTTCAGTAAGGCTTTCGATAAGATTAATCACGTAATCTTATTATCAAAGTTAGAGACACTAGGTATACATGGTAATTTGCTTTCTTGGTTTAGATCATACCTCAATAATAGACAACAATGTGTTACTCTAAATGGATATCAATCTGAATATTTCCCTGTCACTTCTGGTGTCCCGCAGGGATCCCATCTTGGACCTCTTTTATTTATTATTTTTATAAATGATATTAAAAAATGTTTTCTACATGCTAACTTTAATATGTACGCCGATGATTTGAAAGTTTATATGCGTATTAATTCATTAACTGACTGTTTGGCCCTTCAAGAAGACCTTACCAGGCTTGACTGCTATCTTCATGCTAATGATTTAACTCTTAACTTTGATAAATGTTCATGTATAACATTCTCTAGGAACAGAAATATATATGTTTATAATTACTGTTTTGACGGAAACATTGTAAACCGAGTAAACAATGTGAAGGATTTAGGAGTTATCTTAGATAGCAAATTAATCTTTGATTCACACATTGATCATGTTGTCAAAAAATCATATAAAATGCTTGGATTTATTTTACGAATTGGGGATAAATTCAAAAGTTGTGGTACCTTCATATCTTTATACTATTCTCTTGTTCGTTCACATCTTGAATTTGCCGCTATTTGTTGGTCACCTTTTTATCAGATATACACAAATAGAATTGAAGGAATTCAAAGAAAATTTTTGTACATTTTAAGTAAAAAATTTCCAGATAGCTCTATTGTATTAACATCTCTACAAAAACGTCGAACAATGATGGATCTAACATTTTTATTTAAATTGCTGAACAATATCATTGACAGTCCAGCATTACTAAATAAAATATCATTCAGAATACCGTCATATTCTACCAGATTACGAAATTTATTTACTGTTTCAAGTTGTAGAACTAACTCCGCCGTCAATGCCCCACTTCTTCGAATGATATCTACATTTAATAACTTGTCACTAATGTATAATTTTCCTGACATATTTAATTGTACATTAAGAACATTTAAGTCTTTTGTTTTTAAGCACTGTACTTAACGTTTTCACTCTTTCAATTTAATTTCATTTAACTTTATTTAAATTTATGTACCTATGTATATTAATATGTTTATATGTAATCATTTTGACAATGATGTAGAAATTGTTGTATGTTATTAGTGCTGCACAGTTATTGGGACTTGTCCTGTTGTGCGGCCTTCTTCTTATAAATATAAATAAATAAATAAATAAATAAATAAATAAATAAATAAATAAATAAATAAATAAATAATAGTAACTTTATTGTTTAAGTCTAAGGTGAGTTGTTCCTATTTTTGCAAATTACTATGTAAATAAAATTGCACAAGCAAAATTATTAATTATTATTAAGTACGAGGTGCGTTTTTTTATTGTTTATCAAATCGAATCACACGTGTCAAGGGTTTGTTTTCGCATTTTTGTATCATTATATCTGAAGAAAAAAACCTAACACGAAGACGAGGCGCAATTAAGGTCAAGTTAACGGATTTCAAGAAATTTGTTGCACTTATGATAAATAAAATAGAACCTTTATCAGATAAAGACAGGACAGCATTAGCCCATAGAGCTGATCGTACGAATTCTCTCTTAAGTGACGTCAATGAAATACAAATACAAATTCAAATAGAGCTGATAGAATCTGATTTAAATAGCGATTACAGTGAACGCAAGGAGTTCGAAAAGTCTTTTTACAATGAATTAGCGCGCGCAAACGTAATCTTAAAACAATACAATGTAGGTGTAACGAAAGACAAAAGTGAGCACGCGATCGCGGCAGGTACAACTCCGCGTTCGGGTAGAATTGTAAGCAGCAACAGTAAAAGTAAAGTCATGCTAAATTCTGTTAAATTGTCCACTATTGAATTACCAAAATTTAATGGCGAGTTTAAAAATTGGCTGGAGTATAAAGATACTTTAGAATCTTTAATATATAATAATCAAGGCATCGGTGATATACAAAAGTATTATTACTTAAAATCATCTTTGCAAGGCAACGATTCGCAAGTCATTAGGTCCATAGAATTATCGGCAGAAAATTATACTATTGCGTAGAAAACGGTGTGTGAGCGATTTGATAATACCAGGCTATTGATAAATAATTACGTGAAAGCTCTTTTTGATATCAATGCATTACACAAAGAATCATCCAGTAGGTAAAGTTCAAAAGTTAGTTGACAGTATTAACAAAAATTTGCGTTCCTTAGAACAATGGGGCCCGGTACTATAAAAAGTTGCATATATTTTATCATATTATGAAAATATGACTAATTTTAAATGATTTTTGTACTAAAATATTTTTAAAATAAAACTTATCATTCATATTTTTAATAAAAACGATTAGCACTATAACGAAATGACGTCACAACTGTATTTTTGTATCAATGTACCAAGCGAAAAGAATATAATTTTATATTAATCATAACTAGTGAAAATAAAATCCATTTTTTATGTCGTTCTATTTTACATAAAAATGTATGAAACATTTATCATTTTTATTAAAATAAAACATATTTATTTAAAATCTTTGCAACAACAGATATTTCCTTTGACAGGGTGCAACTATAGTTTTCTGAAAGTGACAGCTTTCACTAGTTAACCCTCCTTGACATCAATTTTTGGCATAATTAATGGCATTATTAGATATAAACAACTTTAGTCAGTAGGGGAAATAAAATTACAGATATGACGTCACACAAAATTAATTAAATTTAAAAAAATTATATTTCAAAAACTATACACATTTGGAAAGTGTTACAAACGTTAATATTCATCATTTTATTAAATCTTTCAGAAAAAAAATTAATTGAAAAATGAGTACCGGACACCATTGGAGTAGCCCACAGAGCATTGGGATACTCTAGTTATTTACTTGGTTACTTTAAAACTGGATAATACTACTTTACGTGAATGGGAAAAACACAAATCAAATAAAGAACTTCCGACCTTAGATGATCTTAGAAAGTTTCTTAAATTGAGAGAAACACTGGAAATCAAGAATGTTACTCAGAAATGTACTAGGCAGCAAACGAGGCAGCAAACTAATTGTAGATCTTTTTAGCAAGTAAAGCCAATTGCGTTGTATGTAAAAAAGAACATTACATTTATTCTTGTCCGGAATTTCAAAAGTTAAAGGTTGAAGATGTTCTCGAGCAAAAGAATTAAAATTGTGTATTAATTGCTTAAGAACAGGCCATTTTTCTAGACAATGTAGATTGGCTACGGGTAAAAAGTGTCAGTCTAAACATCACACTTTATTGCACATTGATAAACAGGACTGAAAACCCGAAAAAGACAATACAAGTATAGAAACGGTTACGTCACTAACCGCGTATAGTACGATTTCAAATGATGTCTTTCTTTCAACGGCATACATTCATATACTGTATGAAAGTAATAAAGTATGGGCAGTGCGTGCATTATTGGACTGCGCGTCTCAAAGTAGTTTTATTTCAGAAAACTTATGTAAACGTCTAAAGTTGAAACAGTACGAAAAAAATGTTTGTATTACCGGTTTAAATCACAGTGCGTCGGAAACAAATTCATATTATACAACTGTTATTCAGTCAATGCACAATGCATTTAATACCAATAAATTTTTATTTGCATCTTTATTTTTTCTAATAAAATTTACGAATTCATTAGAAGACATTTAATAATTGAATTATAATTATGATGCAAGATGTGAGCATATCAGCAATAACTACAGAAACAGAAAATCTAAAAATACAATATTGCATTAAATTAATATATTATATTACTGAGTAATAGCTAGCTGGCTAGCTGTGCGGCGTAAGCATGTAGCGGGTAGCGTAAAGCCCAAGCAGCAGCCAGTGGGTTCTCCCCACCAGTCAACCGAGGCCAAGAAATTCTCAACCTCACCTATTATTCCGATGCTTTTATCTTGCTATTTTGCGCTTGAAAGATTATATTTTTTTATATTTATATAATTCAAAAGAAATAATAATGAAAATATTAAAGTAATCATTGTAATGATTTATTTATTTATTTAACTTTTTTCTTAACAGTTCAATTAGATTATTCCCATTGTTGTAAATAGTTCGTACTGTTGTTTTGTCTCTTGGTTGTTGGTGTTTGTATATTTCTACAATACACGATTTATTATTGTTTAATTGTTTAATTTAAATATCTGTGACAATTAACAGTAGGTACAATTAAAATAGAAGTAAATAATAGTTTCAAATTTATGAAAACACAAAAAATAAACAACAGTAACAATAAATAGTATTTATTAAACTGTTTTTTACGAAAATTAAATGAAAATAATACAAATATACTTGTCTGAAACAAGCATTTTCTGTTGTAAGCGCTTACGTGCGCTTTGCTCGGAACGAGAGAGGCCAAGTCATCGCTTGGCTCATCTGCAGTAGTGTAGATGTAGAGCGTAGAGGGTAAAATCGTTCCGTCTCACTCGAATTTATGTATTGCCCTATTATTATTCATGAGGACAGTATGATTTGGCCTCTTTGTGTAAATTCGCGTGAAAATAACACTATTTGCATGGTTATTTGGCATATTATAGTAACAATGATTGTTTATGAGTTCAAATATTCTAGATTTTATTAGAAATATAACAAGCTTCTTGATGCTTAATTATATTTATATATTTTGTAAAAATCTAGTTATGTTTTGATTTTGACAAGTAGTTGTTTTTGTGTTCTGACAGTTTATGTATGTTTTATATTTTCTTTATAATATAACATTTTTGGATATTGCTCAGATTTATCTTTCATTTGAAGTACGATTTACTAATCTACTACGCTTGGTTCTGAATATCATGAATTCAGAAATGTATGGGAAGCTATGGAGAAAGAAAAACGTACACTGAACGTTTTAATTCAAAAATTATGTGCAATTGAGATTCGTACAACGAAAGCGATAGAATCATCAGCGTTTGTGACAGTAACCAGAACAGCAAGTAACGTGTCTGACAGACGGAAAAAGAAAATAAAATGTTTCAAATGCGGTAAACTTGGACATATGAAAATACATTGCAAGACTGAATTATCAAAATCTGATAGTAAACCATCTGAAAGTAGTAATTCTTATTTAGCAATGAAGAAAATGAATTATACGGTTGATTCATGGGTTTGTGACAGTGGTGCATCGCAGCACATGACAGCTAATAAACAATATTTCAAATCTTACTGTCATTTTGCAGCTCCTACAGACATTCAGCTAGCGAATCTTTCGACAGTACGTGCTCATGGTGTTGGAACAATACAAGTTGAAATGCGTGTCGGGAAGCTGTGGCTACCGGGTATTTTAAAGAATGTATGGTATGTTCCTAACATAGGTAAACATTTGTTCTCGGTGCGGACAGCTACAGAGCATGGGTACTCGATCAAGTTCGACAGGCAACGAGTGGAGTTTAAACGAGGAAAAGAGGTCGTAGCTACGGGTTCCTTGTTAAATGGAATGTACGTCATGAACATGCGAGTTGTCAAACCAAAAGTGGCTGCTGAAGTCAGCCTAGCAACCTCTTCAGAAACATTGCAGCTGTGGCACGAGCGGCTAGGTCATCAAGGCAAGAGTCACGTACAGTCTGTGCTCAAACGAATGGGCATTGAAGTAGACTTACTTGGAAATGAATTCTGCGATGGGTGCGCTTTAGGAAAATCTTGTCGAAAACCTTTTTTGACAAGAAAGGTTCGTTCCACCGTGGTTGGTGAACAAATACACGCTGACGTCTGCGGTCCCATGTCAATCCAATCTATTAAAGGTGCATGGTATTACGTTTGTTTCAAGGACGACTACAGCAAATTTCGTCGGGTATTCTACATTCGACACAAGAACGAAGTTGCTAGTTGCCTAAAACAGTTCCTGAATGAAGCAAAAACAGCAGGTCATGTTGTTAAAACGTTTCTTTCTGACGGGGGAAAGGAATTTGATTGTGGAGCAGTCAGAAAAGAACTTGCCGATAGAGGTATTACGCATAGAATTGTTTCTCCATATTCACCACAACAAAATGGAGTGGCAGAGCGAGAAAACAGAACGTTGGTTGAACTAGGACAGTCAATGCGTTCAGTTAGCAAGTTGCCTAAGTTCCTGTGGCAACAAGTGTGCGAAACAGCAGTCTATATTTTGAACAGAACCGGTAAGACACCTGTGGTTGGCAAGGCACCAATAGAATTATGGACAGGAGAAGGAGACAAAAATCTGTCACATTTACGAATTTTTGGTACAAGCTGCTACGTACATGTTCCAAAGCAGTTTCGACGTAAATGGGATGATAAGAGCGTCTTTGGACATATGGTTGGGTATGTAAACAACAAAGATGGATATCAAGTTTATATACCATCAACTAAGAAGATTGTCAAGTCACATGACGTCGACTTCAAGCCTGAGTGAGTATGCAACTCATCAAATGATCAAATTGTGGTGCAGATTGAACCACAAGAAATGGTTGTTCTACAAGAAGTTAAAGAAACAAAAGAAGTGGGGGAAGTTGCTGAAGAACTAGCAGAACCTCAAGAAGATCAAGAAAGAATTACACGTCAAACGAGCGAGCGACTGAAAAAGAAACCAGCTTGGCAAGTAAGTGGAGAGTATGTTTGTGTTGCAGATATAGCAGACAAGAAAGCAGCAAGATTAGATGATAATCCAGCTTCATACGCGGAAGCTATCTCTTCGAGTCAGCGAGACAAGTGGCAAGCGGCCATGTTAGAAGAGATGGCTGCTTTAGCGGAAAACGACACCTGGGATTTGGTAAAGTTACCAAAAGGTAAGAAGATCATCGAAAATCGTTGGGTGCTAAGAGTTAAAGAAAACTCAGATGGCTCAGAGCGATATCGAGCAAGACTTGTTGCTAAGGGTTACTCACAAAAGGCTGGTATCGACTACGAAGAAACGTTCAGTCCGGTTGCACGGTACGAAACATTGCGTACAGTTTTGGCAGTGGCAGCGTTAGATCGTCTCAAACTACGACAGTTTGATGTGAAGACAGCGTTCCTGTACGGATCACTTCAGGAGGAAGTTTATATGCGACAACCCGAAGGCTTCAATGATGGGAGCGGCAGAGTATGTAAGCTCAAGCGTAGCCTATATGGTTTAAAGCAGTCTCCGCGCTGCTGGAATCACCGCTTCGTAGAGTTCATGAAGAAAGAAGGGTTTCGTATCAGTTCAGCAGATCCATGCTTGTTTACAAGAAACCTAAACAAAAACAGGTTGATTGTAGCGATATATGTGGATGACGGCCTGGTCGCCGGAAGTGATGAAACGGAAATAAATGTATTCATCAAAGCACTAAAGAGCGAATTCAAAATCACAACAGGCTTGCTAGATATCTTTTTGGGAATGGAAATAGAATGCCAAGACAATGGATCTATCTTCGTCCATCAAGAGCGATATACGAAGAAAGTATTAGAGAGGTTTGGCATGGCAGAAAGTAACGCACTGTCAACACCTAGTGATCGCGGTGACGGAGAAGAAGGTACAACATGTGAACGAGCAGCATCAGTTCCATACAGAGAAGTAGTCGGTTGTCTTATGCATTTGACAACAGCAACTCGGCCAGAAATTGCGTATGCGGTTAACAAAGCTGCACGAGCTGTTGAAAATCCATCACAAGCAGATTGGTTACAGGTAAAACGAATTTTCAGGTACCTGCGAGGAACTGCAAGATATGGATTAGTTTACCGGCCTGACAACAGATTATTAGAAGCATTTAGCGACGCAGATTTCGCAGGCGACCAAACCACTAGACGTTCTACTACAGGAATAGTTGTAAAATTCGCAAGTGGGCCAGTCGTATGGAAAAGTCAACTCCAGAAAATGGTAACCTTGTCCACGACTGAAGCGGAATTCGTTGCTGCTTCGGAAGCTTCAAAAAAATTAATATGGTTGGTACATCTTGTGAAAGACTTAACCAATATTAAAATACCACCAACTTTATATATTGATAATGCAAGTGCCGTAAAGTTGAGTAAAAACCCTGAATTTCGTAAGAGGTCTAAACATGTTCATGTAAAATGGTATTTTGTACGTGAAAAGTTCTTAAGTGCTGAAATTGATATAGAACATATTAGTGGTACAAAGCAAATAGCGGACATATTTACCAAACCACTAGATCGTATACGATTTACAAATTTAAGAACTGATATAGGTGTAAATATAATACAAAATTGAAGATCAAAAAGCTTGGGAGGAAGTATTAGAAATATAACAAGCTTCTTGATGCTTAATTATATTTATATATTTTGTAAAAATCTAGTTATGTTTTGATTTTGACAAGTAGTTGTTTTATGTGTTCTGACAGTTTATGTATGTTTTATATTTTCTTTATAATATAACATTTTTGGATATTGCTCAGATTTATCTTTCATTTGAAGTACGATTTACTAATCCACTAACTCCAATAGATTTGTATTACTTCAATACATTTTAAATGAAAAATAAAATTATAAAATTTTACAAATGTTTTGAATTTAAGAGGTGAGGGCTGTCCTCATCTACCTCATCTGACGCATCGCCACTGGTGTAATTATTACATGCCTCATCATGTGTGATTAAAACTAATAGCATTACAACAAAGTTGTGTGTAGTTTTTGACGCTTCTATCCCTAAGTCTAAGTCTATCGTTAAACCATATTCAAATAAAAGGTTCTGTAATACACGACGACCTATTCTCAATAATTCTTTGGTTTAGGAAATAAAAAGTAGTCATAGCCGCGGATATTGAAAAAATGTACCGGCAGGTATTAATTAACCCCGAACAAAGATTTTTGCAGAGAATCCTGTAAGGATCTGATCCGAACAGGAAGTTAGCGATTGATAATGAGAAAGAGTATCCAGTAGCAGCAAATCGCATAAAAACGGATTTTTATGTAGATGATTGGTTGTCTGGGATAGATATAATTGAAGGTGCTAAAAACCTTTATTCGGACGTATCAAAAATATTAGAAACAGGCGGATATTCTTTAAGAAAATTCTATTCTAACGGGCCTAAAGTATTTGAGAATATTCTAAATGAGTCCTCAT
>OY720455.1:19409460-19431960 GCA_963082715.1 Harpalus rubripes
ATGTTCTTTTTATTCAAATAATTGATATTGTTAAAGAAATATACAGAAAATCAAACAAGTTCATTTTCATGTTAATTTTGTTTGGAATACTGATATGTAAAAAATAAAAAATAACCGAAATCAGATTTTTGTCATTATCTGGTGACCTACGCAATTTTTTGGAAAAACGGAAACCACTAAAACGGCTCTCTACTGGCAACTTTTGCTTTATTACACCGAAGTAGTAACGCTTACAGTTTCCTAGATACCCATAGTGGCCCTGATAAAAAAAACACCTGTATATATTTCTACTTTTATATACAGGATGTAACAGGACTAGTGGAAAAAATCTGAAGTATTCAGCACATGACTACCTCTCGCCAATTCCATGTTTAAAATATATATATATATATATATATATATATATATATATATATATATATATATATATATATATATATATATATATACATATATATGATAATATATCGACATATTTTTCACGAAAATCTGTTCAGAGCTTCAACTTAAAGTATCACTTCCGATTTATCAATTTTAGCCAATTCCTCGCCAAATTCTAATACTCGTATGTTGTTCCTCTCCATACAAAAGTCTTCAATACTAAATTTAAAAAGCTTTGGAATATATAAATACATTTTCACAAAAGTCTGTTCAGAGCTTCAATTAAAGTATCACTTCCGGTTTATCAATTTTAAACAAAATCTAATATATTGTTTCCCTTCATATGTAAGTCTTAAATACTTAATATATTAAATAGAATCTATACTTGACTTTTTTCTTTAAAAAATTTTTATTTTGTTCTGGGTTCAATGATGTAAATGTTGTTTTGTAAATGTATAATCGCAAAATTTATTTTTTTACCCTTATTTAAATTAAACTTACTCTTATTTTGGAAATATTGGTCAGATATTTATTTAGATATGTTCCTTTTATTCAAATAATTATTTTGTTAAATAAATACACAGGAAATCAATTAAGTTAATGTTCGTTAAATTTTTTTGGAGTATTAATATGTAAAAAATGAAGAAGAACCGAAATCAGACCTATGCAATTTTTTGGTGAAACAAATCTTTACTAAAACGGCTCTCTACTGGCAACTTTTGCCTTGTTGCACTGAAGTAGTAACTCTTACAGTTTCCGAGATACCCATAGTGGCCCTGATAAAATAACACCTGCATATATTTTTACTTTTGTATACAGAGTGTATCAGGACTAGTGTAGAAAATCTGATGTGGCCAGCACATGACCTTTCGCCATTTCCATGTTTAAAATTTATAATAATAAAAAATCTGGTGTGGCCAACACAATACCTCCCGCCATGTACCGCCCGAATCACAAAATAGATTAAGCTAATCCCATAGGGTCTCGTAGCCGCGTGCCTGAGTGTCAGGTCGCGAATCTGGGGAACCGGGTTCAATCCTGACCAATGCCAAATATTTCCAATTTTACAAAATTGACCCCTGTGGTGCACTCTCCACGCTAGCAATGAGTGCCCGTGAGGTTACGCCTGGTAAGTGCCCGCACGGTGAAAATATTTCATCATTACCGATATCTGTGTACAAAGCAGATTGGCACACTCAGCAATGGGTAATAAGCCGTGATGATATATTTATTTATTTACAAACATTTACTTACTTTTGGATTAGCGAATTTTACTCTAATTTTGGCAGTTTATTTCTTAAAATATAGTCTAATCTAATCCAAGTAACTACCTTTTTTGATAATAAAATGAAGATTAAATTTTAAATAAAATAGAATTCACTAATCCAAAAATGAGAATTAGCTTAAACTTTTTGGCGAATCGTTAATTTTTATTAATCTAAATGCATACCTACATATTTACTTATGCTGGAAACTGTATTGATTTCCTTTCCTATATTGTTTTATTTACATTTTTCTTTTTAAAACGTTACTATTATTAATTTGAAATGATTAGTTCTTTGACAGTGACATTTATCTGTCAGTTACATACATTTGAATAACTGCCGAGGAGTATTATTTGTATAAAGCCTAGACTCCAGGATTTAAATTATAGATAATTTTATAAATTTATCCATATAATATATAGAAAAAGTATTAATGCAAATCTGTACAAAATTTATTAATCTTTAATAATTTTTATAATAACATTAATGTCGAAAAAATTACATTTATAGGTATTTTTCGAAGAAAAACTATTTTGAGCTTCTAGTAAAGTACCATTTCCGGTTATCCGATTTACACCAAAATCTAACGGGTTCTTTCCATTACAGAAAAAGTTCGAAATACAAGGTTTTAAAATTTTCTGAATTATAGTATTTGAGTTAGAGTGGAGGATCCACACACACCTACACACATACACACAGACATCATCGTGAAAATGTTAAAATTGGATTCTAGGGACCTTAAAACGTGGTCATATACCAAAATCTCGATATGCGATTTTTCACACGATCCCTATACCTCCCTTACCAAGGGTAGCGGGAGGTAAAAATTGTATTAAAGTTACATTAACTTATTACAAATGATAATATGGGGGTGAGTCAATTTATTATTATAACTTTTGTGTAGTTTTCATTGCGTTGATGGAGATGAGATGATAAGGACACACAAACAACCGTATTTTGACCGGTATTCGAACTTGGAACCCTTCGGTCGTGAGTCGGCTACGTTGCCCACTCCACCCCGGGATCGATTACAAAAACAATAACAAAATTTTTATGATTGATCCAACGAAACAGTCTTCATATCAGCAGAAGGAAAAACGAAAGCAATACATTTCACAAGATTGAGGAAAAACAATATACCAAACAATATAAAAATCCATAATAAAAACATCGATTACGTTGATAAAGTTAAATTTTTTTAGGTATGATAATCGACAGAAAATTAACCTGGAGGCAACATATAAGGCAACTAAAAACTGAATTCCTGAAGAGAATAAATTTAATAAAAGTTCTGGAAAATCATAATTCAGGAGCATACAAAGACAGTCTAATGAGTATCTACAAGAACATAATAAGATAAACGGGACTAAGGATACATGATTTATAAAAATGCAAAAAAAAACTTATTTAAAACAACTTGACTTAGTAAAACTTAGCACAATACGGCTAATAATAGGTGTTGCCGCACTAGTCCCAAAGAGAGTATATTAAATATAGCAGGAGAACGTTCATTAGAAACACAAAGAGCACAACTAATAGCAAATTATATAGCAAAAAATGACAAAGACCCTAAGCAACAAAGACAAACTCATATTCACCAACAGCTAACAAGGTAACTCATATACCCTCCTACGTTCACAGAATAAACCATTCTAGATATCAACATACCTACATTGGATACAACCGAAAATCTCTCTAGAATCCCACCATCTTGACTCTCCTTTAACGTAACACTAACCACCTACCCGAAAAAGAGCACCAATGGAGAAAAATACAGTATGTTCAAAAAAATTCCTATCTCGGAGTAGGCTATGAACGAAGAAACGTATGTCAATTTAAAAATATTTAATTAAGTGTCAATTTGGCATAAGATATTGCCAAAAATGATATCTAAAGAATATAAAGCTTTTCTTTTTGAATCTTATTTTACAAATTAGAAAACAACAAAAGTCGGCTTGGTGGCTGAGCGGCTTAGCGTAAATCTCGTAACTCGCAGTGACGTCACCCGAACCATGGTCCGTGAGTTCGATTCTCGTCGACCCACAATATGTGATTTGTCGTAAAAAATAAATACAGCTACTTGTATTTATCACATTCGGATGCTATAACCTGGCCACTTATACATTTTAAATAAATGTAGCAATGGATGAAATCCAACCGGCAGTAAGACAGTGGTAAAACACTGCGGCTCGGTGAGTCCGGTTAGTAGGGTAAACAACGAGAGCTGTATTCAAGCCCTAAATAGATAGATAGAAAACAACGAATGTACTTTATTCTTCTTTATTGGCTTTTCTCCTTAAAATTACATTTCAAGACTAATTTGGCATCTTGACTTTTGAATAAAATAATTATTAGACATACGTTGGTCTATTTATAGCCTACTCCGAGTTAGGAATTTAATTGAAAACACTGTACTTTGAACTTTATAAGAAAATAATTGAAAATAATAAATACTGAAAAATATCTACACCGACGGCTCACATTTAAACAACAAAATTGGAGCAGCATTTGTTACCAAAAACGAAATATTTAAATACGGACTTCAACACTGTCAAGTATATACTCTGCAGAATTATACGCAATACATCAATTCCTAGCATATATAATCCAAAAACCACACCCACGCCCCCTACTTAATATGTATGTACAGACTCCTTAAGTTCATTACTAACTAAACAAAACATCTATTCAAAACACCCTATTGCCAGAAACATTCGTGAACACAACTCCTAAGAAAATTCAATGACAGTTATCAGCTTCTTATGGATCCCTTCCTATGTCAATATACCTGGCAACGAAACCGCAGATACCGTTGCAAAAGAAGCTACACAGATGGAAATAACTAACATCCCAATTACAAATGAACTATAACACTATGTAAAAGTTCAAACATCTAAACACATGGAACAAAATCCGAACAAATAATATTAACTCGAAACTCGTCTACGTATAGGCCACATTAGATTCACACATGGACCTTAAAAAGGCTGTACAGTAGCCCGAGAACAAGACGAGAACGGTAACGAAGATTTTGTCAAGTCAAGACATCAAAGCTTATATTTGATGATGAGGTTCAAACTGGTTTAAAATTACAGGAAACGTAAAAAATAAATTTTTCTAAAACATTAATTTTTACATTAAAACATTTGTTTGATATTTAAAAAGTGAGTTTGGAAGATGGAACTGTTCTCGTTCCCGAGCTGTTGCGCAGCCGCCTTTAATGGCTAGAGAAATCTGAAACACTAGAATTTCTATTAAACACATTAGCGAAACCTGCCCAAAATACACCACAGCCAGAAATACACACTACATTCTCACCAACATAAATCGAGCGCTCGCCAACAGTGACCAACAAGAAGAATATATAATTAAATTCCTCGAACATACCCATATTTACAATAAAACTTCATAATAACCTACTTTGTAACAACATACTATACAACTATACAGAGTGAATCTTTGAACTGACCGTCTTCGATATTTCCCTTGTCGTTAGAATACAGCATAAATTTATTAACAGAATTTATTCGTCTACGAAAGGAACATAATGTCAAATGATTTTCACATATATACGGCTCAGCGAGAATTGTTTGCCTTTTTTTAAATGGAATACTATACTTTTTCATATATTTTGAATTTTGTTTTAGTTTTTCGCGGCGTTGCCATGTTATTCCGTTTTTTCTGTAAAAAAAGACCTAATAAGCGCATTGCTTTGTAAAGACGTACTAAAATTATTTAAATAGTAAAAATAAAGACTTTTTTTCTGTACAACTATAACTACTCTCTGTTTTCATATATGTTTTTTAAAATATAATTATACACGGTGTATTTCAAATGACTATAACTCGTCATTTTCAAATGGAACAGCCTACAGTTTATTATTTAGTTGTGTTTCTTTTTGTTATCTTTATATGTTATTAATTGCTCAATTTTTAAAAATCAATACAATAAAAAGGATTTGGTAGAAACTTTGATTACAGTAATTTGAAAATATTCTTCGTAGTTTTTTAAATAATAAGAAAAAAATAATCGCGCCATAATTTCATGCTGAAATCTACTCCCCGCTCGTAAGAGAACCAAGACCTTTGACTTACGTCAAAGGTCTTGGTTCTAATTTATATTATTGGACCGTGGATCTAATGTTCTAAACTGCATGTATACGGCAACTAGATCGTGAAGCTTGTTCGTGAAATTCAAACGTCAGTCTGAATTGAAGTGTCTAAAGTTTTGCATACTCAATTTTTAAATATAAAATATTAAGCAACGTATGTTTTCCTGACAAAATTAATATATATATATATATATATATATATATATATATATATATATATATATATATATATATACAGGGTGTAAATGAAATAAGTACATTAAATTTAACCAGTAATGTAACTCGACGAGAGCAACAATATTTCTTAATAACTTTTTTTTCTAAGTCTTTTAGATTTTGAGTTAAAATTCTTCAAAGATTTACTGCATATTTCGGCGCGCGCCCATGGAGAACAATTGACAGCTGTCGTGTTCAAGTGGGATACAAACAGCCCAAAAATCGTTGGTTATCGGTTACACTTGCAGACACAGTAATTAATAAACGAATCAACGGAAATAACATTTATTATTAATTAATTCGTAATAGTACAATTTTTAAAATAAAGAAATTTAAATTTTGGATAACAAAATTATAAAGTTGTGTATTAAACCAGACTTTTTAATCACCTGTGAATAGTGGTAGACAAGGAGGGGCGAGGTGAGGTAACGACAGGAAGAGAAAAAGCATAGTTATTAGGTTATGAGATGATTATTTATCGTCGATAAATCATAATATTTTAAATACGTTATTCAAAAAATGTAAGTACAAACTTTTGTCCATCTAAAAGAGGTACTTGAGTACCAATAATTAGTCGTCCATTTATTGTTCCCGCTCAAATATGTTTTAATGAAAATTTTTACAGCATTTTCATCTGTCGAGATGTGTATTGTGCATAATAAATACACCTTCCCAAGTAAATTCAGTCTCATTCATGAACATTATGAGCCATTCCCAAAATCGAAGTCTGTTATGTGCTGAAAACAAAACTTTTTGCACATGTTATGGACATAACTGTTGTTTTTTTTAAAATTGTCATATGTGACACTCCGTATTGTGATGTGATAAAGATGTACAAGATTAACAAATGTGCGAATATTAAGAACAGAATGATTTGGTGATGATTTGGAAACGCTCCGTTTAAATGCGTTGGCAAACTCCATGACACTGTCTTTATGTCAACCGTGATGTCAAGTAAAATGTAGTACAGATACGAGTAAAAAAATAAATAAACCATAGGTAAGTAATTACAATGTCTGTGTACTCGCATTTTGACAGAATTTTACCTTATAAACAAGTTTATTACTAATGTCAAAATTTAATTGCAACAATTGACAGGACTGTCAATTGCTAAAACAAAATTTTCATAGCTAGTGCTACTGCATTCAATTATCACAAAAATACTTGGAACGACTCGTCAATTTACGGGGTGGTAAAAATGCTAAAAAAATATGCGATTTCGAGAAAAGGTTATTAAGAAATATTGTTGCTCTCGCCGAGTTATATTACTGGTTAAATTTAATGCACTTATTTCATTTACACCCTGTATATATATATATATATATATATATATATATATATATATATATATATATATATATACAGGATGTTCCACAACTTAAGACAAATAATTAAAGGGTATATACTGTACGACAAGCTGATCATGAAACAAAAAGATTTTTTGGCTGGATTGCAGTTTATCCAGAATAGTAGAAATTACAATTTTTTGTTGTAATGTCTTATTTTAGCTAAAATATGATATGACAACATAAAACTGGAGCGCGGAAACAGGTATTTATACATATTTTTGGATTTTTTTTTTTTAAATCCCGACAAAAACAGTACCTAACGCACAGTAATGTTTTAAGAATTTTTAAAAAAAATCTTGACAAAAACAATACCTAACACACATATTTTCTAAGAAATTTAAAAAAATTCTTACAAAAGGCATACCTAACGCACACCAGGCACACATTCAACATCGCTCGGCCCACTATCTTCATGTTAGTTTACAATAGTTTGACAGATGAACGCAAAATTATAAATATTTTTTTTTTTATAAAACGTAGTGTAAGAAGGAAAAATTGCAAAAATACATTAATTGAAACAGTATGATTCGTATGAAAGCGTAAGTACGTACTTAAACATGGAAATATATGTAGTACATCTAACCTAATTTTTTTCAGAAAAAATGCCAAAATCTTTATAAATATAGCTTTCCGCAACCAAATTTTAGCGGTATTAAGTGTTTTTAATGTTTTACCAAGTATATATATAACCATTAGTATAAAATTCTTGAATTCTGGATAAACTGCAATTTAGCAAATTCGCAAAGTTAAGGGTAGTTTACTTGAAGTAGACATTTTTTTGGATTACTGAAGTAGCATACGTTATGGAAAGAAATGTTATATGAAATTAATTATCAAAGAAACATTATGTAATGTTCGTTAGATTTAGAGATAATAGTTTTGAATACAAAATAATTTCTAATATTAATGCATTGTATTTGATATTAAGATAATTTGGGAATAACTAAACACGTACCTGTAGCACAAAACTACAAATACTGTTCAAAATTTGCACCATTCATCCCTACACACATTGCAGCACGTTGAATTAATAATGTAGTACAGCCTTGACACGAATTTTGTACCTTACAAACAACGGTGAGTGGGTAATTGCAGTAAAGGATAACGTTCGGCATAGAGACGTCGTGCCAATAACGAATTTTGCCCTGCTTCTCCATAAATTAACACCATGTCCACTAATTCACTGTTACTAAATGCATCCAGTTTACACTACTAGTCACCGTAAAATTAGAACACTGCACCAGCAAAGATAAATGATAATTAACAGCAATGTCGACGAAAGAATTCCTTACCACCTATCAAATTAAATTATTAATTACACAATATTATACATTGTTCACGCCAAATGCATGTGTGTCCTTTTTATCCATATCCCAAAACATACCTTGGTTTTTAGACATCATGTAAGATGTCGCTAAGACACCAAGAAGTAAACATTTCACCGCATTTAAATATTTTTTGCGATCACAGTAGCTCGCAAGCACTCGTATGAGTGAGTTGATTTTTATTAGTCAAAATACGCCGTTTAAGGTTTGACTATCGCATCCATATTATTCCGCATCGCAATATTAATATAATTGTGCATCTCCCGCTTATAATACACGCTTTACAATAATAAACATTTGTCGCATGGTTTGTACTAGTGCAAATAGACTTTATATTCTAAATATTAGTGCATGTGCAACGCTTCTGCATGAATCAGGCCAAGGAAGCAAGCTGGAATACCTATAAGACCCAGGCTACACCATCGTTGGAGGCAACAGTCGATTTCTCAAGGTATGTTCCTTTGCACCTTTCCTATAAGGCTTATGTGTTTGGCAGAATATCTCTCCCGCAAATATACAGTCCACTTAAAATAATTTAGAGTAGCTAATAGGCTAACTCGCCGCAACATTTGATGGTCCCTACGAGGCGGATTTTTGAAATAAATTCATATTTGAAGTGCACGTGCACAAGGGTACAAAGTCCAAAAATTGTCTTTTCGATTTGTACAAACCGCCAGTTAAAACTCGCTAAGTTATTGCAAGTTAACCGCAAAATTTATACTCAAGACGTACGTATTCCTGCAAATTTAAAATGGAGCAAAATATTAAAATTGTTAAAGCAAAACGTGCAGCAATATTTTCGCTCATCACTTCTCTTTATGATCAAGCTAAAAAGGTTATTGGTAAAGATACTCGTACCACTGAATACTTTATCGCACAAACCACTAATCTAGATCGTTTGTATGATCAATTTAATACACTTAATGATGAATATAATCAATATAATTTGACAGATGATCCAACATTTGAGCCTGATTATAAGGCATGGTTGTCATTCGAAGACATATTTTCTCGTGTAACCCATATTAGATTAAATGTGTTGGAATCTCGCAAAACTGCCGACGCTTCAACGTCCGCTAATAAAAGTTCGTATATACCGATTAAGTTACCGCCGATAGATATACCGAATTTTGACGGTAAACCCTAGAATTGGCCGTTGTTTTACAATTCTTTTAAGACAAATATACATGAAAATATAACACTTAGTGACGCACAACGTGTTCAGTATCTCGTCGGCAAGCTAAGTGGCCAAGCCCTCGCGATCTTTGCAGGTACTATTCCAAATGAAGAAAATTACTCCAGTATTTGGAAAAGTTTAGTTACGAAATATCAAGACAAACGCGCTCTAGGTACTCACTATCTAAATTCGATAATTAATAATAAATGTGGCTCTAATACCGCTAATAATTTAAGTAATTTCGTAGAACGCTTCGCCTCCGCCAAAACGGCACTTGAACAATTACAGATTGCAGATCTCACAGATTTCATTTTTATGCATATTACACTAAAAAAGATTGAAACACAAGTAGTTCAAAATTTTGAAATGTCAGTTCGTGAGAAAGAAATTCCTAAATGCTCGGATTTGATTGAATATTTACGTCATCAAGTCAAAATACTCGAAAGAACAAATGCTGGATCGAGTAATTTACGTAATATTACATCGCCTAATAATAAGACACCGCAAAGAGTTAATACAGTAACTAGTCCGCGTAATGCACCGGTCACGCCCTCACATTCTTATGCTCTTATCGCATTTATGAATGTCCGAAATTTCGAGATTTGTCTGTTAAAGCACGGTTTGACTTTATTAAAAATAACAAATATTGTACCAATTGCTTAAGTGCAAAACATATGCATTCTCAATGCAAGTGGCTATCGCTCTGTAGATCTTGCAATCAGAAGCATCACACACTCTTACATTTTGAAAATCCAAGCGCAGGTTCAGCGCGCACTCCCTCCGTGCCGCAGATGAAGGCCATAGTTTCAGTCTCGGACGACTCTGCATCCAAACCCGCACATGCGCTTTCACAGTCCATATCACAAGCGGCCGGAGAGCATTCGCAGCCAAAGGCATCTTTTAATTTACACACACGAAATGCTGCGCCGTTGAACAAATTAAATAATACAATTCTTTTATCAACCGCCCAAGTTTACGCCTACGCAAAGGGCAATGAACAAACTTTAATAAGATGTTTAATTGATAGCGCATCGCAAAATAATTTAATTAGTTTACGTTGTTGTAAAAAACTTAATTTAAAAATATTACCGCTTTACAATTCAGTTATTAAAACTGTAGGCTCAATCGCTACGCCGACTATCGGCTATGTTTCAATTACAATTAAATCCCGCGTCTCTGAGGACAAATACAAAATAAATTTAATTGTAGTAGAACGTTTAACAGAACAATTACCAACAGAATACATTGACGCATCAGTCCTCACACATTTAAGAGATATACCAATGGCTGACGAAACTTGGAATATTCCTGGTGAAATAGACGCTTTACTCGGCGCTCAAATCTTTCCATACTTATTTTTAGGTGGTCGCATCAATCCACCACCTTCTATTACCGCCCCGCCTGCTTTAGAAACCACTCTAGGCTATGTTATCATGGGAGAAATCTCTACTTCTAAATTAAACACCGTCGCAATGACTTTCGGACGTTTAATCGTTGATGATGCCCTTCACACACAATTAAACAAATTTTGGGAGCTAGAAGAAATTCCGTCGCTATGTTTAGGCAGTGCTAAAGATATCGAGTGTGAGAATATGTACACAAAAACTGTATCACGCGATGATAGTGGTAGATATTCAGTAGCTTTGTCATTTAAGCATAACCCAAGCTTGTTAGGAAATTCTCACGCCATAGCTAAACGAAGACTTCTTACTTTAGAGCGCAAATTTAAAGCTAGCCCTGAATTACGTCACGCATATTACACAGTTATTCAAGAATACTTAGAGAAAGGTTATTTATCGGAATTACAACACAACGACAAGGTTATGAACCATGGATATTTCATACCGCATCACGCAGTTATCCGTCCGGATAAATCAACAACAAAATGCCGTATTGTTCTAGTTGCAAGCGCAAAAACCGATACCGGTTATTCTCTAAATGACTTATTACACATCGGGCCTAATTTGCAGGCTGATTTATTATCTCGACTTTTAATTTTTCGCTTATTCGCTATCGCTGTCTCCGCAGACATAGAACAAATGTATTTACGCATATCGCTTACCGAGGAACACAGAAAATATCAAAAAATATTATTTCGATTTAATGAAACGCAACGTGTTCGCATTTTTCAATTTAATTTTGTAGCATTCGGGATACGTTCGAGTCCATTTCTAGCAATGAGAACGGTTAAACAATTAGCATTCGATGAATGTGAGCGCTTTCCACTCGCTTCAAAAGTAGCGGCTCGTGAACTATATATGGATGATCTTACGTCTTCTGTCATGACCGTGAATGAAGGCATATCTCTGTCGGAACAACTTCTTAATTTATTTAAATCGGGTGGATTTAATTTAGTAAAATGATCAAGTAATTCTGCGGACCTACTCGCTTCTATACCCGAATCGCATCGTGCCGCAGTTGAGTTCTTTGACGGAGACAATTTAAAAATCCTTGGCATGAAATGGCTATCACGTGCAGATCATTTTAGTTTTACTACCGCTAAAACCGAGGAAGGGTGTACAAAGAGAATAATTCTATCAACTATAGCTCGATTATTTGATGTGCTGGGATTAGTTGCCCCAGTGATTTTATATGCCAAACTTATAATGCAAGAGTTGTGGCTCGCAAATATAAACTGGGATGAACTTCCGCCCCAACCAATCGTTGACCGCTTTGCGCAATTTAAAGAAGAACTTCCACTTTTATCACACTTAAAAATTCTAAGACACCTCGGAATTGTTGACAACTGCATAGTAAATATTGTAGCTTATGGCGACGCCAGCATGAAAGCTTATGGTTGCTCGATATACTTACATATAACAGACGCCGCAGGGAATATTTCCTTTAATTTAGTATGCGCCAAATCAAAGGTAGCACCGCTAAAAACTGTCTCACTCGCCCGCTTATAACTTTGTGCAGCATTGCTTCTTTCACAATTTGTTCGCATCGTCTATAATGCTATAAATGAGCGTTATAAAATAAACAATATATACGCCTTCTCAGATTCTACGATTGCACTATCGTGGATTCACTCATCGCCTCACCGTTGGTAAGTATTTGTGGCAAATCGTGTCACTAAAATACATTCAAATTTAGCCGCTAAACATTTCTATCACATAAAGGGAAACGAAACCCCTAGTGATTGTCTATCTCGCGGTCTTCTACCCTCACAATTAGAAGATCATCCGCTATGGTGGCAAGGCCCACCATGGGCTCATTCTCCTGTGTCAGAATGGCCAATCGAGCCCTTTACACCCGCCAAGTCCGATGAAGAGATTCCTGAAGTAAGGAACTTCATCACACTAGCTAATATCACAATTGATGAACGCCCGCTTATCTATAAACTCGCCCTTAAGGTGTCCTCGTGGAATAAACTTCTACGCATAGTGGTCTATATTTTAAGATTTAT
The DNA here is from genome assembly GCA_963082715.1 of Harpalus rubripes. Classification (NCBI taxonomy): domain Eukaryota; kingdom Metazoa; phylum Arthropoda; class Insecta; order Coleoptera; family Carabidae; genus Harpalus; species Harpalus rubripes. The sequence goes on from OY720455.1 coordinate 19,422,694, forward strand.
TAAAAGGATACCACGAAGCACAAGTATTAATTCTTCGGATTTATTAATAGCCGAAATTACTGTCCTCCGCACTCTACAAAAGGTTTATTTTTATAATGAAATTAAAGTACTAACATATAAAGGTTTACTTCCCGCACCGCTACGCAAATTACATCCATTTCTTGACGAGCATGGAGTGCTTCGTGTCGGTGGCAGATTGTCTAATGCAAATATACCATATGAAAACCGGCACCCAGTTTTGTTACCGCGTCGAGACCATATTGTTAATCTAATTATCGATCATCATCACCGTATTAACTGTCATACGGGTTCGCATCTTCTAATATCGTTAATCCGACAACGGTATTGGATATTATCTGCGCGGAATATTATCCGTCATTGCATACGTCTATGTAACATTTGTTTTAAAACCGCTCCTACCAATATTACACCAACAATGGCCGATCTACCCCCACCCCGCATTCAAGAAGCCAAAGCTTTCACGCACACAGGTGTCGACTAAGCTGGCCCTATATCTATTACGCTAGCTCGTCGTCGTGGCATCAAAAGCCAAAAGGCATACATTTGTCTTTTCGTCTGCCTTACAACGAAAGCAGTTCATATTGAGCTAACCTCCGACTTAAGCACAGACAGCTTTCTAGATGCGCTCAAATGGTTTCTATCTAGACGTGGTCCTGTAGCATGTATGTATTCGGATAATGGCACAAATTTTATAGGAGCTAAAGGGCAGCTCAATGAACTATATACATTTTTAGATTCTAAAGAAACTCAGGAATACTTCCAAAATGAGTTCAATAACCGCAGAATAGTCTGGAAAACAATACCACCTCGGGCTGCGCACTTCGGTGGCTTGTAGGGAGCGAACATTAAATGCGTTAAAACTCATTTGTATAGAGTCATAGGTACACAACTTCTTTGCTATGAGGAATTACTTACAGTACTAACTCAAATTGAATGCATCTTAAATTCGCGTCAATTGTGCTTGTTAAGTGATGAACCGCATCCAGAGATTTTAACGCCCGCGCATTTTCTAATGTCTACACCGCTGCAACAATTACCTGCTAACGCACTACTTGATAATGAGAGCATTAGCTTATTAAATCCCAAAAGACTGTTAGATCACTTAGTACAATCTTATTGGAAAAAATGGCATTTAGAATACTTACATACGCTACAAGTTAAACAAAGGTGGAACACGCCCGCGAATCCTATTCAGATCGGTAAGGTTGTTCTAATTCATCAAGAAAACACCCCGCCGCTACACTGGCCGATGGGCATTATTGAATGCGTTTACCCGGGTAAAGACGGTGTTATTCGCGTAGCGTTGGTGCGCACACAAAAGGGGACTTTGAAACGTCCGGTAGTAAAGTTGTGCCCGATTCCAACGCAATAAACTCGCAACTCAATTTAGTTTAGTTTAATTTTCGTTATGGGGACTAGTTAGTTAGTTAGTTAGTTAGTTAGTTAGTCAGTTATTTTTTATCTTTATTTTTTTTGGAATCCTTAAGATTTCCAAGCCGGGGAGGATGTTCACGCCAAATGCATGTGTGTCCTTTTTATCCATATCTCAAAACATACCTTGGTTTTTAGACATCATGTAAGATGTCGCTAAGACACCAAGAAGTAAACATTTTACCGCATTTAAATATTTTTTGCGATCACAGTAGCTCGCAAGCACTCGTATGAGTGAGTTGATTTTTATTAGTCAAAATACGCCGTTTAAGGTTTGACTATCGCATCCATATTATTCCGCATCGCAATATTAATATAATTGTGCATCTCCCGCTTATAATACACGCTTTACAATAATAAACATTTGTCGCATGGTTTGTACTAGTGCAAATAGACTTTATATTCTAAATATTAGTGCATGTGCAACGCTTCTGCATGAATCAGGCCAAGGAAGCAAGCTGGAATACCTATAAGACCCAGGCTACACCATCGTTGGAGGCAACAGTCGATTTCTCAAGGTATGTTCCTTTGCACCTTTCCTATAAGGCTTATGTGTTTGGCAGAATATCTCTCCCGCAAATATACAGTCCACTTAAAATAATTTAGAGTAGCTAATAGGCTAACTCGCCGCAACAGACATTTATTAGTATTAGATATTATGTAAACAATTACTTTCATTGTAGAATATTTGAAAAAAAATATTAAAAATAGCTACCGACCAGTGGCAAAAAAATGTTTGCTTGAAATACGATGCAATTTTCATGCGAATTTTTAAAAAAATCTTTTCGTTTTATGATCAGCACGTCGTACAGTATATACCCTTTAATTTTTTGTCCTAAGTCGTGACGTTTGTTTAAAATGTGTTTTAATTTTACTAACTTGGCGCGCTGCCGTACTTTGACCTATGACGTCAGAGGACATTTTAAGTCACGTGATTATTACGATTTTGTTTTCATAAATAATGTTTAAATAAATAAAACTACTCATATATAATATAATTTTGCGAATTAAAATTTCTTGCAACCACCTTATTAATAGCTCTGCTTGCGAAAGAATCATATGAATAACTTATTATTACCTAATCGCACTAATATTAATAATAAATAGTAACTAACTACTGTCGATAATTGCAATTGTTTTTTATTAAAATTACAATTTCCATAGTATACTAGATTTAGTTTAAATAAATTTAGACAAAAATGGAGAAAAACTCAGAAATTATTAGTTTTAGGCAAAGGATACCCTTAATGACATATAAAGATAACATAAAAAGAAACACAATTAACGAATAAAATATAAGGTGTTTCATTTGAAAATGACGAGTTATGGTCATTTTAAATTAAGTAAATTTGAACGGCTTTATTGAGCAGCCTGTACAATTGTATTTTTATATTTTTTTATGAGAACATATAGTATAGTTATGGTGGTACAGAAAAAAAATTCTTAATCTTTACTATGAAAATAACTTTAGTACGCCTTTATAAAGCAATGCGTGTATTAGGTCTTTTTTCGAGAAAAAACGGAATAACTTGGCAACGCCGCGGACAACTAAAACAAAATTCATATGTCCGTATAGGGGAATAAAGTTAAATTCAAAATATATGAAAATGTATAGGGTGTTTCATTTAAAAAAAGACGAACAATTCTCGCCGAGCCGTAATGCAACAGCCTGTATATGTGAAAAACATTTTACATTATGCTCCTTGAGCAGACGATTAAATTCAGTTAATAAATATATGCTGTATTTCTAACGACAAGGGAGATATCGAAGACGGTCGTTTAACTCACTCTGTATAATACAAAAAAAAAAAACAGATCCTTGTAGCACCCGACTAGGTCGGCCTTAAGAAAAAAACAGAAGTTGACACCAGTTTTCATATGAAAACATCAGAGCTTATCATTTTATGTCTTTGTATTCTTTGCTTTAATCACTGTTAATTTATCGCCTGTAAAGTATTTTTTATTAAAATAATATTCCATCCACTTTCGTATTACAACCATTAATAATGCAATGCAACTGTACCGGATTCAAAAAACCAATGGATGTTGAAAAACAGAAATAAATAAATAAATAAGTGAATATATATATATATATATATATATATATATATATATATATATATATATATATATATATATATAAATGAATAAAATTAAAACATGGTACGAGGATACTACTTAGTAAATGCATAATTATATTTATTTTGTTTCTGTATCTCAGCCAGTGGCGTCTCATATGAAGAAACCATGACCGTTTTTATCGTTATATTTTACATATTAACGTTTTTTCATTTTTGCTTATAAAATATTACATACAATTATACAATGCAAAAACACAAAACGGTATTTTTGCTAAAGCTTGATAAACAGTAGTTTCTTTACATATTTTAATTTTTACATAAAATCATTTATTCAAAATATTTAGTTCAGTTAAAAAACAATAGAGTTACTATAGGTAATAGAACAAAATAAAATAAATATGTGTGTATTACTATTGTTATATACCTTGTTATCATTACGAACATTTTTTTTTGTTTTTTAAAAATGGAAAATGTTAGTGCTTACTGAATATGGTAATGGTTATCGTTTATCCAGAGAATATCAACGTAGATATCCAAGAGCCAAATTATATTAATTTCATTGTTTTTATAATTGCTAAACCGAAAGTGGAACACTACCTTGCAAAAAATTGTGTACATCTTAACGGAGTTTTTACCTATTTTTAGCTATGTAAATACGATTTTTTAATCAACTGTCGATGGGGTTGCCACTATCATGTCGCTATTTTATCTGTTGTAGAGCATGTACATTATTGTGTTTAAGTTACTATTTACACAATATACATTGTAACGTATTTTTCGAATACGTGTAAGAATGTTGGCGTATGGTTGCTCGGGCGCCAACGGTTCGGTAGCTGATTTGGAGACAAGGTTCGAAGAGAAATAAAAGAACAATGGTGTTGGTAGAAAGGCTGATTTATTATTCCAAGCTCAGGTACAAGAGGTCCTACGGCTGGGCGTTCCGGGTGACTATTTCGGACGGGGACGGTATGTTCTGGGGAAACGACGCTTGGCGTCGCGGCGGCTGGGTAACGGAAAGTTGATCGGATACGGTAAGGGTTATAATGCCCTAAAGTACGGAGTCCAGAAACGGAGCTATCGGGAAAAAGATGCTCGGCGTCGCGGTATCGGTGAGGTAGAGTGCGTCAGAACAATGCGGTATTGCTTTCCAGGATGCGAGGATTTCGAAAATGTCGTTATCTCAAAAACGACGCCCGGCGTCGTGGCGCCGATGTCGCGGGATTTTGCGAGGAAGTGACGTGGATGCGTTTCCTGGTGAGCGGGAGCGAAAAATATGAGTTTCCCCAAAACGACGCCCGGCGTCGCGACGGCGATACGTCAGATCGCTTGCCGGTGGTAAGCTAAACACGTTTCCGATGAGTGGTTTTTCACTTTTCGGTTTTCTCGAAAACGACGCCAGGCGTCGCGACGCCGATATGTCGCGACGCTTCCTTATACCGAGTAGTATCCGAATCTGTGGTTTTCTCGAAAACGACGCCCGGCGTCGGGACGGCGTCGACGGTCGGTATTGGCCCTGGATGGTCACGCACCCTATTGGCGACGTCAACGCTCGGGTTTACACGCCGGCGGCGTCGATGCGCTGAGGAGGTTGATCTCACCACAGGCCACTATCATAGATGAAAACGGGGGTGACGTCGGTGTGGTGGCGTCGGGTCACTTGTAATGGCTCTGGATAGTCACGCACCTTGGCGACGTCAACGCTCGGGTTTACACGCCGGCGGCGTCGATGCGCTGAGGAGGTTGGTCTCGCGACGTGCCACTACAAGCGACGTTGCTCGCGGAAAAAATATACTCTGGGTGTACGGGTGACAACGGCTTCACCGTGGTGACTCTGGTGTTGCTCAGAAATGTCCCCCAAGAGACGCTCTAAGCCACGCAACGAATCACGACGATGGGCAAGACAGTAACAATAATTTTCGCGAGGAGCTCACGGCGGAAGTTCAAAAAACAACGGTTTGCTCACCTGGAGAATTCTGCAGGACTGCTGGAGAAGACGGAATCGATTTCTTCGAGACTACTAGTGGTTTACACACACTGCATTTACATCTCGGCGGCGCGGCTTTTATAGCCGGAGGCTGGATATTCAGGCTTTAGCTTGTTTTGCAAATGTAAGAAATCAAAAAGAGCACGTGTGATTTCAACCAAAATTTGGAAAAAAGTGGAACGCGGACTTCTAGTTGGAATATTTCGCTCATACATAGTGTAAACGGTGTACTTTACGTCCGGCATGCTAAAGAAAAGTTTTCAGCGTCGCGTGAAACAGGATAGCGCGGCAATAGCGGTTTGAACTAATATTCTTGTGACAGATCACATCGTGGAAAAGGAGAGCACGGCAAATACGGTTTGAACTAATATTCTTGTGACAGATCACATCGTCACAACATATACCTGAAAAATGAAAGAACAACTAAGTATGTATTTCTCGTTTTATGTTAACTTTGGCATCTTAATTGACATTAGTGACATGCACAAATTAAAATTCAAGACCAACTCAATACAGAAGAAAGTAGGTGTACGCGGTTTTTTTACAAGCCAGTGTACTGTACCGAAAGCTCTAAACAGATTTTCTTGAAAATAGTTATTTGTATATCAAGTGCTGAAAGTCTTTCTTTGTCGAACCAAAACGAAAGTTGCAGCCTGAGCGAAGCGAAGGTTGCAATCGTTTATGTTTATTTAACTTTAAATGACATTCAGGATATGTGCTCTCTCTTGATTATAAAAATCCCTGACTCAAAGACTTAAATTTAAAGATCTTTTACTAATACATCCGGTTCTACTGACGATGGATGTGATTTTATTGAAATATATAGAAAATATGCTGCATTCGGGCCAGTGGATATATGTATAAACCGTTTCTTTTTGTATTATAAAAACGCAAATGCACAAAACAACCAGTGGGCCTAAATACATGTGGGAAAATTCCACAAATAATTGCCACTTTCCTAAAATTAGAAAATCCTTCTTGTATACCGGCGATTGCTTTCGTCGGTCTTCAGCAACGTTACTGGTTGACGCTGGTGCTGACATAACTACCCTCAAAAGACACGGAGGGTGGAAGTCCACAACTGTGGCTAAAAATTATGTAGCCAACGCAATAGAAAATAAAATCAGTGTTGCTAGAAAAATTCTTGGCGAAAGTAGCACTTCATCCATGGAAGGTGGTATCACAGTTTTGAACAATAAAAACGAAGATAGAAACGTAAATGTTAATAATATAAATACTTCAGAAGGCCTAAATCAAAATACAAACATAAATATATGTGAAAATACGAGTACAAATAGCTCCCATACCTTACCAGTTAATATTAATATTTCTAGTTTAACTAATTGTATTATAAATATAAATTTTAAATGAATTGTTTGATATGTTTCTCTTAAGTTTTCATAAATAAAATTCGTTGCTTTTAAATTATTGTTGTCGTTCACTTTACCTATTATAACCTAACTCTTTCAATATAAAATTTCTTGTTTCATGTAACAAAACATAAATGGCTCTCAGCGTCAATTTCAAACGAGTTGCCAATCGTATCCTATTAAAAATTTCGCGGGAAATCGATTTTAGATAGCCATTGTTGTATTTTTGCGATTCATCTGAGCTTCCCGCGAAATTTTGAATAAGAAATGGTTGACAACTTGTTTTGTCCAAAATTGAAATAGCCAGTGTTGCAACTTTGCGATATACGTTTATAAGTAAAATTAGTTGCTAGGATACCGAAGCGTACTGCAAAGTTTTGCAGCACTTCATGCTGCAAAGAGTCACCTTCAGCATGAAAAACAAACCAGAAAATTGTTTTTTTTAAACGTCATAAAAATGGCATCTTTTGTGACTTGATTCACAAAGTAGAAGTTTCATTTCTACGCCGCCGGCGTAGAAATAAGCTATTTCTACTCCGGCGGCGTAGAAATAAAATAAATAAATATCCATAGAAACTATATAGAATTAGCCAATAAGAAGTAACTTGTACAATAGAAATCTGTATTATCGCCCTAAATGTCACTATAACTTACTAGATAACCTAAGAATAAAGTTACTGCTTATAAGATTTAAATTGATAACCTATAAAATGAAATATAGGGGCCTATTCTGTATCTCAGTGGTTCATATTTAACCACTGGTTAATTTTTTTAACCAATCAAGTATGTTGACATATAACAAAAAAAGGAATTTTTAGTTGTCAAATCAATAACTATTGGATAAAAATGCCTCTTTTTGTTATATGTCAACATACTTGATTGGTTAAAAAATTTAACCAATAGTTAAAAATTAACCACTGAGTTACAGAATAGGCCCCATAGACAGTTTACATACTTTTAACGAAATAACAAATAATATAATTAAAGTACAGTAGACGTACAGATTACAATAACAGGGACGGTAATAAAGGTAAGAATACTTCGAATTAAAGTGATACAAAAAGATTATATTGTAGGAAGATGAATTGAAATATAGATAGAAATGTAAAATTTAGGCACAAGATTAACAAAATGAATGAATTACATTCCTTAAATAAAGAAGAAAAGTATGGGAATATCGCTAAATATTTCTCATCTGAAACATCAAATAAGAACATAAGCATGAAGTTTTAAATAATTGCCAATATTTATTCCATGTTTAATGTTTATCATTGATTTTATCATTGAATATTGTGACCACATAGTTGAGCTTTCCATTTTACATTGATTCGCCATTTCCGAAAAGTATGCCGAGAATAATTTTTAATGTTTTTCTCATCACACCAATGAATAAATCTCTTATACACCGCTTCATAGAACTTGCTAGACTTAGTTGGGAACAATTTATCAATAGCAGCCTTCTCTAATTCCACAACTTCAGGAGGTGTACATTTTAATTTTTCAAATTGCAACATTTTCAATTTCACACAAAGAGGATATAAAATTATACAATTCTTTTCAAACGTCAAAACGTAAAAGTGTGAAAATTTTCACTTAAATGTTTATATCAAAAACTGAACACACGAAAGTATCCATAGCAACAGAGCAATTGAAATCCGCAAACGTACCTACTTCACGGAAAATGTTTTTAATAACGTCAAGTTTTAAATTATTTTATTTAAATATGTGCGTTTGAAAAAAAAATATAATGTGTCATTCGGAGTAAAAGTGTCTTTGTGTGCCTCGCATGCAATTGTCCAACTCGCTTCGCTCGTCGTGCAAACTTCCATGCTCGCCACACAAAGTATCACTTTTACTCCTAATAACACAATATACTATTTTTCAAAGCAGGAGTAGAAAAAATATATTAAAATATGATCCAAAACTGCTTTAGTAAGGTCTACACTGCATAAGAAAAGTGGACTATTGTATTCGATTGCATTTTCTGCCAGCTGCCGAAGCATAAATATTGCATCTATAGTACTTCTATTTTGTCGAAACTCTTGCTGCTCTTCTGCCATTTCTACTTTTTAAACTAGTATTTCTTTTATTATTGAGGTAAATAATTTAAATATTGTATTCGTTAGAGAAATACCTCTATAGTTGTCTAAATTATTTCGGTCACCCTTTTTACTTCTCGCTAAGAGAGGTATTGGATTCATGCTAAAAATCGCATATCCAGATTTTAGTGAATAAGCACGTTTTAAGGTCCCTAGAATCCGATTATAACATTTTTACGATGATGTCCGTGTGTGTGTGTGTGTGTGTGTGTGTGTGTGTGTGTGTGTGTGTGTGTGTGTGTGTGTGTGTGTGTGTGTGTGTGTGTGTGTGTGTGTGTGTG
>OY720455.1:19434460-19556960 GCA_963082715.1 Harpalus rubripes
TTTAATATAAGTATTTACATAAATTTTCGATAAATAATATTTAGACGATTTTTTTCTTGTAACTACTACTTCCGGTTGTCCAATTGTTACCAAAACTGACTGGACTCTTCCCATTATTGTTAGATTGAGGAATCCGTATTTAAAAATGTCTTATGTCTCATAGTATTTGAGATATAGTGAATCCAACATCCACACACACACACACACACACACACACACACACACATCCCCACACACACACACACACACATACGGACATCATCGTAAAAATGTTATAATCGGATACTAGGGACCTTAAAACGTGCTTATTCATTAAAATCTGGATATGCGATTTTTAGCATGAATACAATATCTCTCTTAGCGAGAGGTAAAAAAGAATATAAAAAGAATTTGCGAAAAAATGACGAATATAAAGAAAAAGAAAAGGAAAGTAGAAAAAAATACAGGATATTGAATATAAAGAAAATGTATGTATTGTACGTAATTTATATTAAAATATCGCATAGATTTTGCAAATATATATGAGAATTATTTTGTAGTGAGACATGAATATATGTATTTGTAATTAAAAATATTTTTCGTTTTATGCGTACAACCAGGTAAAATATCTGGCGAGAGGTTATGTGTTGGCCACATCAGGTTTTTATATATGGGAATTGTATAACTGGTTTTTCAGGTTTCAAGTACTTTTTTCTCATCTATTACCTTTGTAAAAAGTAGATGTATATTTTTTGTTAACTCTTCTCCACCATATTTGAGCAATTCGTTATGTATGCCATCTGGGCCAGCTGCTTTTCGACTTTTGTTTCTTCTACTTTTTCTTGTGATATATTAAGTGTTTCTTCTATATTATATTTTGTATTTGTTACTAAGTCATCTTGCTCTGAATAGATAGTGCTTTAAAATTTTCGAACCATGAGTTTTCGTCAATATTATTTATAGTAACATATACGTTGACCTGTTTTTTCTGGTTTTTCAGCATCTTCCATAAGTTTTTTTGCATTCCGTAATATCAAATTCTAATTGTTTTGTATATCTTTCCCAATAATCTTCTTTAATTTTTCTAAATTGTGCACTTATCTTGTTTCTAACGCTGACATACCTTGTATATGCAATGGGGTTTGGGCTGCTTTTGTATTCTAAGAATGCTTTTTTTATCCGTTCTAGTTCTCTAACGTCGTCATTAAACCATAGTGTATTTTTACTCGCGTTATTTATTCCTGTTTTTCTTTTTCCTACTGCTTCTTCTGCTGCTATTAGTATGCACTTTTGTAGTTTATTCCATATTTCAGTAGCTGTATTGTCTTTGTTTGTTATATGTATTTCTTTTCATTTTTTCCTTAATCTGGTTTGGTACAAGAATTGAATGCTGGGGGTAGTTAATTTCTCTACATTCAGTTTTTTTCTAATTTGTGTTCGGTTTTTCTTTATTCTTAATCGTAGATTTAGCTTTCACAGAACTAAACCGTGATCTGAACAAATCTATCATAGAATTTTGTCCCCTGCTGTTCGTGAAAGTAATTTTTTGTTGAATAGGGTGATCAAAGAATGTGTTGTTTATTCGTAGTTCATTGAGTGCACAAAATTCTAACAGGTCTTCTCCATTTTTGTTTAGTACCGGCTCATTAAAACTATGTTTAAGTCCTTTTATAGGAGCGTCTCCAATTCGAGCATTTAAGCCTCCTAAAATTATTATTTTTCTCCAGATGGAAGTTTGTTTAACGAGTGTTGAAGTGTACTATAGAATTTTTCTTTTTCATTTTTTTTTTTTGATTTGTTTGCATCCGGGGCATAGACGGACATGTGTATTTTTATGTTATCATTGTTTCCCGTAATAACTAGAATTCTTTCGTTGATGTATTCTATGTTTATTATGTTGTTAGCGAATTTTTTATGCAATAGTACTCCAGCTTCAGCTTGTGCTCTATCTGATTTACTAACTCCTTTGTAAATAAGAAGAAAATTGTTGCGTGCTACCAGACCAATTTCTTTTTTATTTGCTTCTGTCATGGCGCATATATCTATATTATGTGTTTTCATTTCCATCAAGATTTCATCTTCTTTGCTTTTCCACGAGACTATGTTTCATGTGGCTATTTTTAATATATCTGTGTTAATCGTTCTCCTTTTAAATGCTTTAATCATTGTCGAGAGATCCATCCTTATCCGAGGCCTAGTGTTTCATCTAGGAGCATATGTTCTTTTTTACACTAAATAGGTTGCTAGCCTTGTTCGGTAACTAGTTAATTTAGCGTTACCCAGGGTGCACCACGTGGAGGCGAACTAGACTGCACCCCTTTTCTATTAACTGGAACAACAAATTAGATTTCGTTTACAAACAATCAACAGGAATGGATATTTTACTAAAAACTCTTTGCTATTTTAAACATGGAATTGGTGGGAGCTCATGTGCTGGCCACATCAGATCTACTAGTCCTGGTCCTGATAAATCGTGTGTATGATTTACATATTAAAAATTCTTGCTGTATTCACACACATGCCCGTCCAAGTCTACGGCTATTTATAAATGAATACCTATTGGATATTAATAATGCACTCGTACATAAAGAAATGAAATCAAAATAAAAATATTCATATTTTTTTCTAATTTATACGCATAATAATACAATATTTTTTTTTAAATAAACCATTGACGTGACGCCACTACAGATTAGATAAAGACACGAATGACGTTTGGTAGTAGCGCTTGCTATCTAGCGGCCAAATTGAAAATGATAATATTGGGCATTATATTTGTTATTTAAAGTTATAGTTGCAACTTTGCCTTAAAACAATAATAATTTGTACTCTTTAAAACTGTTAAACCATCTTTCAAAAACAAATACGTAAATGATACCATACGAGACAAAACAATACGTGACAATACCCTGTCTAAGGTTCAAATATTTTCCACATGAGCGTTGACATCTAACAAGGGATCGCCAATACGTCGCAGTGATGCTGACGTCACAAATATCGCTTCGAAACTTTAAGAATCATTTAATGCGTTTTTATATTAGTGTTATTTTTTTTAAATTCTTAATGACATATAAAACGAAATAAAACTTGGACGGGCCCATTGTTTTAGGGTATAAATCAATTTGTCACAAAAATACTTGTATTACCAAACGCAAGACCCTATACTTCGTTCAGCGATAGAACGTACCTGATTCGCGCAGGAAACTTTGGGCGGTGGAAGTAATACCAGAGTTGTATTTCCATTATATTTACAATACTTTAGTAATTAGTACAGTCAAAGAAATCTTAAATATAGGTTGTAGACAGGTTTTTGTGCGCACTCTTTTGACATTTGGTCTGTGTTAGGAGGTGTTTGGATATGAATATACCAAAAGTCCTGGGGTCACCGAGGGGAGCTAACTTCAGGGCACAGAAAAATGTGTCCAGTTTTTGGTTTTACGTTTATATCTCGATAATGCATGGTCCTTGTAAAAACATCTTTATACACAAAATTCAAGTTGACAAAATTTGGCATACAATAGGTTTTATTCACTTTTGTTTTATCCTTTACCGTTTTCTAGTTTTATGCTGCTGAAAACCGTTATTTTTTCGAAAAATTATTTTCACACCGCGGGTCTTTAAACCGTTATACTTAAACCAAATGTGATCAGAAATCAGAAAAAAAGTTGTAGAGGATAAAATTATATTTTAAATGGTATTGAAAAAAGTAAAATGTATATACCCTTTACATCATATACCCATTCTTTATAGATCACATTGTATTTATCTTATGATTTAATTATATATAAATGAAAAAAAAAAAAGTTGAGGCCAACATATTACCTCAGGCATTATATTTTTATTTTATGCAATAGTAATTTACGTAATAAGACCTGAAAGTGATACTTTACTGTAGGAAAAATTAACGATTTTCAATAGCTTAAAATTAGAAAACGGTTAGAAATAAGAGAAAAATTAATAGGAACTATTTTATGCCAAATTTTGTCAATTTTGTGTATAAAGACGTTTTTGCAAGGATCAGCCATTATCGAGATATAAGTTAAAATTTAAATACCTCCAAACATACCCAAAAATCAAAAAAGTGCGCACATTAGTCTGTCTAGAAACCATTCCTTAACTGGACTATATATGTCTAAAAATAATAAAAATACAACTCTGGTATGACTTCCGACCCCCAAACTTTAAAGTTTTCTGTGCGAAACAAATCCGTTCTTTCGTTGAATAAAGTATAGATGATTAATTTATTCCCACATTTTATTTTTATCTCAGATTAACTAAATTGTCTTCAAATTAACAGCAATCTATAAAGTCAATAAACAATTAAGCACCTTTTTTGTCCCGCGTGAAATCATTTCTGTGTACAAATTATCTACTTTTGCGCCAAAATAATTATTGTGTCACTGGAATTACTGATTTGTTACCAAATAAAATATTCAGAGAGCATAGTTACGTTTTATGTTTTATTCTGTTGCGGTCGTCAACATGGTAGTAACGGATAATTTACTTAGTTTCAATAAATAATAAGTGTTGGTAACTTTATAGCTTTGATTCGTAAATTCAATGAAAATGCACCGGAGGACGATTTGCAGTCAACACTAATGTTTGCGTCAAACACGAGACTGTGAAAACCAAATGAATTGAATATATTTTTGTACTCTACTCTTAGACTATCGAGCACAGAGTGATGAAATGCAGATTAAAAAAAAATTGTAAAAGCTGGTTTTGTCCAATATTAAATTCAAGCCCCTCCTTGATCCATGTTAAAATTTCGGTTAAAGGAGTTCTGCCGTCCCTGAAAAGTTAGGAATGTTATATTAAGCGACTATGGAAGATAGCACGGATCGAAGCGGTTCCCAGTGTAGCAGTCTTTTGATGACTTAAGCCCACTTTTACAATTGATGGGCAAACTATGGTATAACTATCAGAGGTATAACTTTACCCTAACAACTATACCTATGATAAACAAATTTGTCTTTTACTATGTATTTACCAGGAATAATGTTAAGTCACTTTAAGTTGGTATTGACACAATAAAATTAGTTTCTTATTAGACTATTTTTGTTCAATATTGTTATTATTTCTGCCTTCTAATTTGCATTTTTCGCGACAGTAATGATGATATACTTTACTGACATGTCAACATCGTTTGTGTTTAGGCAGTAACCATTAGAATCAGGGATAAAGTTATCCGAGGTTTATATGACTAATTTTACTCCTGGTATAGGTTTATCTAATGATTGTAAAAGTGGCCCTAAATCATACAAAACCAGTACAAATATTTGATGATAAAATGTCCTTTTTTGGCTATTCACATTAGAAGTGCGATTTTTTGACAGTTAACAGTGTAAAATGCCATTTTTACTACCTATTAAAAATAATCACTCAATTAATATTAATTCTAAAATCGGCATAAAATCGTGTGTTCAAGCCTCTCCTATACATATAAGGTATTTTAGTGCCTAATTAAACAAAAAGGTATTAGTTTCATAAAAAATTATTATTTTTACCAACAATAGGAATGCATTAACTCAATAACAGTTGTTTGAATTGAAATACTTTGATGATCACAATAAATGTACTTACTTACTTACTTACTTACTTACTTACTTACTTACTTACTTACTTACTTACTTACTTACATACTTACTTAATTCTAATGCCTTTCTACCCTTTTGGGTGTAAGGTACTTGGCTATTCTTCTGGTTTACTTCTCTTACTTTGGATAAAGGTTTGGCTTCTTCCCACTTAACGCCCCTCTTTTCCAGTGCCTTTTTCACTTCTTTAATCCTAGTTTTTCTTGGTCTTCCTGTATTTCTCGCTTTTATTGTTCTTGCTTCGTGAACTTTTCTTGTTGTTCTTTCTTCCCCCATTGTTTGTATGTGACCCCACCATCTTAATTGACCTTCTTCTATTATATTGTCTATAGGTTGTATATGTAGTGCTTTTCTGATATTTTTGTTTCTTACTTTGTCAATGATTGTTTTCCTTCTATTTTTCTTAGGTATCTCATTTCTGTACTGTTTAGTCTGCTACAATGTCTTTCTGTTGTTGTCCAGGTTTCTGAGCCAGGTATTTCTTTAATTTTGATAATTTGTCGTTCTTGATGCTGTTGAAAAGCCTACCTGCCGTTCCTGTTCGTTCTTTTATCTCTTCGTCTAATTTTCCATTACATGTCATTACCGAGTTTAAATATTTAAATTTATACACTTGTTCTAGCGTTTCTCCGTCTATTTTGATTGTATGTTTTTCTTCTTTTTTGTTTATGGTCATTGACTTCGTTTTATTGAGATTTACTTTCATATTTATTTTTTCTAGTTGATGACTGAAGAATTCTAGGTTTCTACTGAGTGTGCTTTGGTTTTTTCTTATAATGTCCATGTCGTCCGCATAACATATTTCTAGTACTTGGATACTTTCCATCTTCCAGTGTCCTACTGTGTGTTTCTTCGCCTCCTTTCTTGCTTCCTTTATAGCCTGATTCAGTACTAACGTAAAAAAGTAGTGGACTCAATATACAGCCCTATCTAATTGCTTTTGTAGTTTGAAACAATTTTGATTTTTCATTCTTTGTTCTTACGTAGTTCTTTGTTTTCTTATATAGGCTTTGTACACCTTTTATTATATTCTTATTTAGTCCCCGGTTATTTCGTATGGTCCATATATCTTCCCTGTTAATTCGATCAATTGCCTTTTCCAAATCGATGAAACATACGTGAATATTAACCTCTTTGTTTCACTGTCTTTTCGCTTACTTGCCTCAATATGCTGATGGCATCCTGGACCCCTCTGTGTGGTCTAAAACCGTATTGGTTGACTTTTATATTCCGCTCAAGCTGCGTTCTAAGTCGCTATTCCAAAATGCATACAAACACTTTTGTTACTGTACTTAGAAGTGTAATTCCTTTGTAATTTTGGCAGTCTTTTAAATCACTTTTTTATACAGGAGGCATATTATGCTAATTTATAATATATACTGTTTACCTTAAGTACTTCAAGTGCTAACTCTGAGGCCGCCGAGCATTTCCACTGTTATCTTATCATCATGTCCTGGCGCTTTACCTGATTTTGCTTTCTTGAGTGTTTCTTTTAGTTATTCTGCTGTTATTTCGTCTTCCAACTTCTGTTCTTTTATTTGTTGTTTTAACATTTTTTCCCTCTTCTGTTCTTTCTCTTTTCTTATCTCTTCTCCTTCTAACAAATCCTTGAAATATTGTCTCCATCTTTCCATTATTTCATCTTCTTTTGAGATCAGTTCAGCTTTCCCTAAAATAAATGTAAGTAAAATTTAGGGCCAAATTAGATTATTTAGTAATAAATAACATTATCTGATTAAATGAGCACCCAGATGCTCGTATATAAATAATTTGGTGATCAGAATTAGGTGATAAATTAGTTATTCTGAATGTAAATTAGATTATTTAGTAACTACACATAAAAAAATAAGGTACTTAAATATTGCATACACAGAATAAATCTAGTAACATAATTGTTCTATGCCAATGCTTAGAGGTTTTGGGAAATTAATTAGCGGTCGAATTCACCATTCCTTAATCAAGAGTTTCTGATTTCCGAATCAATCCAAATCGCCATTAAAAATCAAGTTAGTCTACAATCATATCAAAATCAAAAATCAACTGAGTCGTCAAAATAAAAATATAATATTAAAGGAAAATTATAAAATACAAGGTGTTAATGAATACGTGTTACAAATTTATAGGGTATGTGGGGGATACAAAATAGACTAACTTTTACTAATAAATTCATATCCGGAAACGTATCGTTTTCGAGCTGCAGGCACTTAAAACATTAATTATGTATCTTAATTTTAGTTGACTGTCACCTATTAATTTTGTTTATTTTAACTTTTATCGTTTAACTGCATACGCATTATGAATGTGTATAATGTTCGCGATTACGCTAACATGATATTAATGCAAGGCAGAGTGTAAGACGTGCTGTGAAATTAAAACAAAACCTGGAGTTTTTGAACAAATGTATAGAAATATGCTTCAAAGGTGAATTTCTTGTCTTGAAGCTTGCGGTCATTATTTTGAACAGCTAGTATAATACGTATTACAAAAATTAATTAAATTATTTAAAAAATTTAAAATAAACAAAATTACAGCCAACTAAAATTAAGGTAGGTAATTAATCTTAATAACTTGTAGCTCGAAAACAGCGCTTTCTGGATCTGAGTTTATTATTAAAACTTAGTTTATTTTGTATTCCCTACATACCATATAAATGTGTAACAGGTATTAATTAATACCCTGTATATTTTATCAATAAATTAAACATTCTATATTAATATTTTTTAACGGAAAGTACAACCACCATAAATAAAATTACATTACAATTAAAAACCAAAAGAAAATTAGTTAATCATTATTCAAAGACTTAATGGTGAATTCGGCTGCAGGTGTAAGGGGGGGGGGCAAAAATAACGAGAATAATTTTCCGGCAAATAGTAGGATGCTTGTTACGCCCACTAAGTGCCTTTACTAGACACTATTT
Organism: Harpalus rubripes; assembly: GCA_963082715.1. Taxonomy (NCBI): domain Eukaryota; kingdom Metazoa; phylum Arthropoda; class Insecta; order Coleoptera; family Carabidae; genus Harpalus; species Harpalus rubripes. The sequence goes on from OY720455.1 coordinate 19,442,954, forward strand.
CGGACCTGTTTCACAAGAGTTATCCTTGGGAGAGCCACTAAGCAGTCAATGTTATTTTTGCTGACATGTTGGGCGATTTTGCAATGGCTGACATTAAAGTTCCGTTTCTTTTTGTTCGGGAAATTAGCCCCGGAAATTATCGCGATGCTTTGGAAGGCAATGATTTAAGACTGGTTTTCTCGTTTAAAAGTGGTTGAATGTCAATTGAAGATGAACTCCGACCGCAACGGTCCTTGTCTTTCTGAACGGACAAAAACATTGAAGATATAGGTGATGCGGTCATGTCTGAATGTCGTAGCACAATCGATGAATTGAAGCAACGGATTGGAATATCCAAGAGTTCATGCCAACAAATTTTACTGGTGATTTGTTGATGAAACATGTCGCTTCTAAATTCGTTCCGCTCGTGCTCTCAGACGACAAGAGAACCAGCCATTTGAGTGTGTGCTAGAATGGTAGAACAGTAAAAAATCAAGTTAAATTTTTTTAAGCTCTGCGAATCATTTCGAGTGTCCTTAACAGGAATTTTTGTTAACACGTTGCTCTTTAATGTCCGCCATTGTAAAATCGCCGAACACATAAAACAGCGCAAAAAACACATTGACCGCTCAGATGTTTCTCCAAGAATGAGGCTTGGTAAACAGATCCGAAATGGTAACCAGTGGAGGCACTGAACGGGAGAAATTGGAACTAGCACATTTCCATCGCTAGAAAATATTTCACGTAATTTTTGGATCCCCCTCGTATAAAAAGATTTGATTATATTAAATTTATATTTTATAAAGGAATTGAAAATATTGGAGAGAGCAGTTGTAGGTTGTTTATTTAAAGGAAAATCTCTCAACAAGATCGACGATTCGTATTCTGTAGCTCTTTCAACGAGAGAACGTACCTGATCAGGAACCATTTTTGTATTGTTATTTCATTCTTATTATTATTATATTCCTTATTTTTATTATATTTGCAGTACTTTAATCATATGAACTTAAAATAATGACAATATAACTCCAGTATGATTCCCCCTTCCAAATTTTATAGTTGCTTGCGCGAAAGAAGTACGTTCTCTTGTTGAATGATAGTAATTCATCTTCAGAGTTATGTTGAAGTTATTACGTATGACACCTAGGATTTAATATAAAAAAGATGAAACAGTGTTAAAAACGGATAAATAATCTTTAATAGTACGTGCACACATATCAGTCGTTTGTACCAAACATAAGGTCGGTATTCTTGAGTTTTTTAAATGAACAAACAAACAAACACTGCTTTCTCTAATATTTTTCACTTCCTTTATTTCATAATAATAGTCGATTAAGCTTTTTTATGTTTAAGGAAACAAATTTAATAGACAACATTATAAATTTGTCGTACTATTCCACATCAGATCCCGAAATAATTACAATTGTAAGTGTTATGAATTAATCGAATTAATAATTAAATCACTTAAATTCATAATCATTTATTCATGGTACTTTTCAACTTAAGTGTTTCAATGGGGTCCTCCATTATTTTTGTTTACTTTAAAAATTTTGTCATCGCCTAAATTCAAAGTAATCTGCAGTTCTAGACGGTCTTATAGTTAATTTAATATTTATTTTTAATTTTCTGTGAAGTAGAGGTGTATGTTGCTCATTTTATTCTCAAACAGTATATATATTTATCTACCTTTTGATTTACTATCGATTGTAAAATTGTGCCATATCAACCTTACAGTTGCTAACAAATTGTGCAGGAAAATTCAACTGACACCGTCGTTGATACGTAGCTCAGTGGTACAACTCCTTTGAAAACTTATTTTAATTTATTTTTTTAAATTTTATTATATATATATATATATATATATATATATATATATATATATATATATATATATATATATATATATATATATATATACCGTGTGTCTATCTTAAAGGTGTACATAGGAGATTAACATGGGAAATCAGTTTTTTGCAATTTCCTGCTCGCCTAATTATTTTAAGCAAAAACGCGCCAAGTAAAAGTTTTAGGGCATAAAATTCTGCATCTAAATCAATAAACAGAATTACCTTTGCATGCTTTGTAACGACAGAAATTAAATATGAAAATGTCGAAAATTACGTTGAAAATATCAGCAGCCATGGAATTGAACAAAAAATAAATAAATGCTTGACGTTTTATCAAATTGTCAGAAACGTCAAATGAGTTAACTTACGTTGTGACAGATAAAACGTCAAGCATTTATTTATTTTTTGTTCAATTCCATGGCTGTCGATATTTTCAACGTAATTTTCGAGGTTTTCATAATTAATTCATGTAAAAGTAATTTTGTTTATTGATTTAGATGCAGAATTTTATGCCCTAAAACTTTTATTTGACGCGTTTTTGCTTAACATAATTAGGCGAGCAATAAATTGCAAAGAACTGATTTCCCATGTTAATCTCCTATGTACACCTTTAAGACAGACACACGGTATATATATATATATATATATATATATATATATATATATATATATATATATATATATATATATTAACTGCGCGAAACTCAAAACTGAACCCCTCAAAAGAAATTTTATGTATTCTCATTATAAGGGAGCCTATACCATAAAATTTGTGGTGGCAATAATTTTCCTGTCAAAATGTTATGGAGGAAAATCAAGCGACACATTTGTAAGAAAAAGTAGCAGAATATGCAGGCTATTGGACCCGAGCAACTTAGATTTCGCTGATAAAAGTTTTCCAAACATACAAACAAATTACCAAAACTGTTTAATTATACACTCCTTTTTATAGTGGAAATTTAACAAGTGATTAAGTAACTGATACTTATAATATAGCAAATGTTAGAATACACGTCGTTTATTATTATATATATATATATATTTTTTTTAATTTTGTCTTAATATATTTACAATCTGTTAAGAAATAACAATAAGTAAATAGTATATATATTACAAATAACATGAGGAAGTTAGCGCCCATTGGCGCTTCCTTCAATATTTACATACAATTATATTTTAATTATATCTGTTTGGTAGGTCTAGTGGGTTATGTCGTTTAAGCCTGTTGGTTTCCGTAGCTCTGTCTAGTAGATTTGTTGCACTCGGGTTTGGATGAATTTCAAGACGTCGGATATATTTTTCACTGTAATTCATGACTTCTTCTTTGACAGTTTTTAGATTTAAGTCATTATATATGGTAGTATTTCTCATATACCAGGGGGCGTTGAGTATCGTTCTTAGGGTTTTGGTTTCAAATCTTTCAATTATTTTAATATTCGAATTACTGGCGGAACCCCAGAGTTGAACACCATATGTCCATATTGGCTTTAATATTGCTTTATAGATTAAAAGCTTATTCTCAATTGAGAGCTTAGAGTTTCGGCCCAGTAACCAGTACAGCTGTTTCGCTTTTATATTAAGTTGCTTTCTTTTCGTTTTAATATGATTGGTCCATGTTAATCGTCTGTCCAAATGTAGCCCTAAATATTTGACTTCTCTAACTTGTGGCAATGGTTGGTTATTTAATGTGACTGTTGGGCATGTATCTCTTCGATTTGTGAAGGTGATGTGAACTGATTTTGTTGCGTTGGCTTTGATTTTCCACTTTTTTAGCCACTCTTCTATTTCATGTAGATGTGTCTGCAGTATAATTGAGGCTGTTTGTGGATCGTCGTGTGAGGCTAATACAGCTGTATCGTCTGCGAAGGTGGCGGTCATAACGAGTGGTGATATTGGAAGGTCGGCTGTGAATAAGAGATAAAGTATCGGCCCCAACACACTGCCTTGGGGAACACCTGATTCAATGGGAATTAATTCTGAATATTCATCATGGAATTTAATTTGAAAGTATCTCTCAGTCAGGTAAGATGTTAAGAGCTGATAGTAACTGCTAGGTAGACATTTCTTTATTTTATAAAGTAGGCCTTCGTGCCATACCTTATCGAACGCTTGTGTCACGTCTAAGAAAGCTGCAGAGCAATATCTTTTTTCTTCTAAATCGCTTCTGATTTTACTTACTATACGATGGATTTGTTCAGTTGTCGCATGATATTTTCTAAAACCGTACTGGTAATCAGGAACCAGGTTATCTTCTTCTAAAATAGGTGTTAGTTTTTCTAGCAATATTTTTTCGAATACCTTCCATAATATTGGAAGTAGGCTGATTGGTCGGTACGATGTAGTATTTTCTGGTGGTTTTCCCGGCTTCAGTATCAGTATAATTTGGGCGACTTTCCATTGTGATGGAAAGTAATTCAAACTAATTATTGCGTTGAATATAAATTTTATTAGTTTTATTGCTTTCTCTGGTAATTCTTTAAGAATTTTACCAGTAATGAGTTCATAGCCTGGAGCTTTTCTTGGATGTAGGGTTTTTATGGTTTGTTCAATTTCATGAGTTTCAATTTTTTTAATAGGTAGTGATAATTGGTCCGCACTTTCCAGGAATTGTTGTACTTCTTGTTCTTCGGGTGTGTTGATATTTATTTGGAATGGTTTAAATACCTCTTTTAGGTGTTTTGCAAATAATTCGCATTTTTCCTTGTCATTTCTTGCCCAACTATTATCTTGCTTCCTTAATGGGGGAATTCTTTGTACTGGTGGTTTTAAGTGTTTGGTTGTTTTCCATAATGAGTAGTCTGTGGATGGAGTATTTGATAGGTTATTAAGGTATTCTTCGATATTAGAGTTTCTCCATTCCTTTAGTAAATTTTTCAACTCCCTTTCGGCTCTATTGAGTCTGTTTTTATCTAATGGACAATGAGTATGTTGCCATCTTTTTCGTAGGTGCCGTTTTTCTTTTATAGCTTCTCTGATTGAGTTTGGTACGAATGTTTCTTTATTCTTTTCAGTCTGGGTTGGTGTTGCTTCCCAAGCTGCTCGTTGGATGACTTGGTTTAGGTGTTCGATCCCATCATCAATGTCTTTTTGTTGTTTTAGTGGTAAATTGAGGTTTATATTCTTATCAATTAGTCCTCTGAAATAGTTCCAATCTGTGCGTTTATTATGAAGTGTCGGGGGTTTTGGTTTTGTAATTATATTGACGTTGAATTCTAGTAAGACAGGTGTGTGGTCGGATGATAGGTCCAGGCTAGATTTGACTTGTAGTTTATTTGATGGGATATTTTTAGTGATGTAGAAATCTAACAGGTCTGGTATTTTGTTTACATCTGTGGGCCAGTAAGTTGGTTGTCCGGTGGACTGAAATGAGAGGTTATTGCTTTGTATTGTTTTTAGTAGTTCTCGTCCTCGAGGTGTAATTAGTCGAGCACCCCACATAGTGTGCTTAGCATTATAGTCACCACCTAATATGTATTTATTGCCAAGTGTATTTAGGAAGTCTTGAAAATGTTCTATTTTGATGTTGTGTCTTGGAGGACAATATATTGCGGACAAGGTGAACGGACCTATCCATCCTTCAATTAGCACGGTAGTTGCCTGAAGGTGATCCATTGTGTATTCTGGAAGTGGGTAGTGTTTTAAATTGTTTTTTATGATAATTGCTGTTCCCCCATGTGCTGTGCCATCGGGGTGTTGTGAATCGTATATTGTGTATTGTGGTATTTTTAAATATGTTTTGTTTGTGAAGTGTGTTTCTGAGATTAGCATGATGTCAATGTTGTTTTCTTTAAGAAATAGTTTCAACTCTTGGCTATGTTTGGCCAAGCCATTAGCATTCCATAATACTATTTTTAAGTTTTGCTGCATTATGGAAGTTTGGCGATTAGCGTTGTAAGAAGGTTGAGAATGGTATCCATTCTTCCCATTAATTGAACCATCATCTGTTCGAGTTTATTTGTTGATTGTTGTGTTGAATTCGTCGGGATTTGTTGTTGAACTGTTTGTGAAAAGGTGATGTCTGGATTTATTTCTTTATGCATTGTAGCTGTTTTTTCTAGTTTAGTCCTTTCTCGTTGTTGCGGATATTTCCTCTTGTATATTTCTTTATACACAGTACAACCTTTGTAGTTTGCTGGGTGATTTCCGTCGCATAATACGCATTTTACAGGTGCGTTTTCGTCTTTATTACAGTCTTTCGTTATATGGTTTTCACCACATTTGACACAGCGTCCTTGCCTTCTGCAATACGTTTTGGTATGCCCGTATCTCTGGCATCTGGCGCACTGAGGAATTTCTTTTTTCGATCTTGGTGGTTCAATAGTAACTTTAGTATAATGTAGGAATTCAATGTCATATATTGATTTGTTATTTGGATTTTGCTCCAGTTCTACTATAAAAATTGGCAAAGGATATTTTCCAATTCTGTGTTTTATGTTATGGATATTTTTAACTTTGTCCTTTTGCTTCAATTTCATTGCTTAGTTCGCTTACATTTGTTGTAGGATGAAGATTTTTAATAAACACGCGAAATGAGCGTTGTTCTTTCAGCTGGTATGTATGAAGTTGTACATTGTTTTCTGATAATTTGTCAAAAAAAAATTTATAACTTTCACTGTTTTTTGGTTGAATTTTTATTTGGTTGTTTGCTAATGTTTTTAGAAAATAATTATCTTTCGCTGCCTCATCTACAAGGTTTTTTAGAGGGTAAATATTCTGGATGTCTGGTATAAATATTGGTGGTGACTTTGGAGTTTTTGTATTTTCGGTGTTTTGCTGTTCATTTTCAGTATTATTGCTGAGAGTTTGAAAGCGATTCTGCGTCAGTATTTGCTGAGTTTGTTGGGTGGCATTTGGAGTGATTTTTGGTCTTACTCTTCTTGTTTCATGTGTATCGGTGTTATTTCTTTTAGTTTTCCTAGTTGGACTTACGGTTTGCCATTCTGGTGTTTGAGATTGAGATGTACTCATTTTGTGCAAGCACTTCGGCCATAGGCCTTTGTGCAGAGCACGTAACACTTTGATTTACACTTATTTATTTTATTTGTGTTTTAATAATTAATTTAATTAAATTAAATTAATAGGTTTATGATGATGTAAAATTTTTGAGGTATTAATTATCGAACTGCCAGGAGCACTGTGGTGATTATACGTCCGTTCTCTACGAGAGTCGGAAGTCGAATATTATTATATATAAATTACAAAAAATAAATGTGGAACTATTTATTCATATTGATGCTATTGTTCGTTTGTGCTGTATATTATTATATTATATATTATTTTCTAGATAGATAACGTCGTTTAAAATTAATTATTTTTATTTTACTTTAATTAATTTTGAAATATAGTTATTTCATTAAGTAAATACATAATTTTATTAAATAAACACATAGATAATTATTTTTTTAAATTAGATAATGTCTATATTATATAAGATATATTTTCAAACTCGAAAATTACGTTTTTAAAAAGTTTTATTTGACATTGAAGCGATACAAAGCACGTACAAGGAATACACACTCTAAACATGTTACATATGTCTTATATAGGGTCTGCAGCGATTATCTCTGTGGGAAGGTGTCCATTTGCACCTTTCCACGCTTGAATTTTGTTATATTTGCAGTTTATGGGGCGACGTCTCTACTTAACTCTTCCCCCCTTAAGTGGAAAAACGAAATCGTCAAGAGTTGAGTTTTTGCTACAATTTGGCTGTGGCTGTAATGTGTTCATTTCGATGTCTTTAGAATTATTCCCGGAATTATTTCTTTTATTTTTCTTTGAGAGATAATCCTTGCATTTCTTAAAACTATAAAATATTAACAATAAACTTAAAATAATTAATACTATATAAATTATTGTATAATGAATAAAACTGTTCGATTTGTTTGTATAAATTGGTTTTAAGAAAATATTATTTTCTTTATTAATTTGGAATTCAGATAAATTTTTAATTTCGTTTCCCAAATGAACAATCTGTGTATTTGTAATATTATTATTTAAATCTATGAGATGTCCGAAATTATTTATTAGTTCAATTTGATTATTAATTACACAATTTTCGGTATGATATATTCCTTCTAGCTCTTGAATTTCCATGTTATTATTGCAGAGATATTTTGCTTGTTTCTTGTTTGGGAAGTATAAATAATTTAATTTTGAATTTTTTATTTGAATGATTGAATTGATTTTTGATATTTTATTATATTCGCAGAATTGAAAGTCTTTATAACAAATAATATTCTCTAAGCATTTTTCGTATTCATTAGTTTGTAATAAACAGTAATATTCATTATTATTTAATTGAGTACATTTATCTAACATCTTAATCTTACAATTATTCTTAGAATATAATCCATTAGCTACGTTTAGTGTTTCGTAAATATTATGTAATTTTGTGGGAATAGAAGTGACTTGTATTATTTCTTCAACTCGGGTGTTAGAAGGGATTTCAATAAGGATTATTAGATTTGGATTTTTATAAGAACAGTATGTCTTTATGATGTCATTGTTTAATAAGTTATTTATAAGGGCGGATTGTAGGTATTTGTCATCGATTTTATTTATTTCTACCAGAAGTTGTGCATGATTAATTACGCCAAAATGTAGGGTATTTAGTTTACAAAATGTAAGAGTTTCTTCCAATTGAATGAGAGAGAGATATATGTCTTGCCCGACTTGTATAAATTCATTTATAAGATTTTGTACTTTGATAGTATCTACTTCTTCCAGAACAACTCCAATTTCTTTTTGAATATTATTTAATTTTTCGTTCAATAAATTATTGTTTTCATTTATTATACTGATTTTGTCATTAAACTGTGCCGTGATATTATTATTAATTTTTATTATAGTATTAATTTTGTTTGAAATTAATTTTTGGTTGCTATCGATATTTTCTATTATCTGGTCATATCTATCTTTGTCGGACTGATCAAGATTACCCGTTATGCTCTTAATAATAGAGCCTAAGCCATTGAGAATTCCTCGTTTAGCCCTTTTCATATTTAATAGTTGAATTTTTTCTTTTATATGCAACATTAAATTGTTTAGGATATTCCGGTAGGTTGCTAATTTATTGTAATTATTATAATTTTCTAAATTTTGGAATAGTTTAACGGTATTCTTTTCTAGTATGTCATATTGTTGGAATAAATTTTCGAGGGAAATTTTAAGGGTAATTATTTGTGTGTTTACCTGGATATGAACTGTTCCGAGGTCGAGGATATTGATTCCGGGGTTTTGTTCATCTCGTATAATTTGTAATATTCCATATGGAATTAATCTGTAACAATACGAGGCTTTTTTAATTGTGACAATTTATGTTTTTTATTCTGTTCGTCTAAAATTTGGCCTCTTTCGTTTATGATTTGTTTAACATTTACTTGTTTAAATTTTGGTTTCTCGATTTTTCCCGAATTTCGTTTATGAATTTTGACGTGGGCTTGTTTGGGAATGTCGAAGTGTTTTTCTTGGGGTTTAGCGTATTTTAATTTACTCTTTTCTATATTACTCTTTACTTGTCGATTTACTTCTTTAAGAACTTCCGCATGTTTTTGTATGTAGTCTTCGACCATTACTTCTTCAGGTTGTAAATTTGATTCGAAGTTTTGTCCATATATTATTTCCAGCGGTGTTCGTTTTGTAACGGAATGAATGCTATTGTTGTAGGCTAACAATGCATAATTTAGTCGTTCTTTCATTTTTAGTGATTTAAGAAGTGGATTTTGGTTTATTATTCTCATTTGCTCAATTAATGAAGAGTGGAAACGTTCGACAATGCCATTACTGTTAGGGTTATCTACGGAGATATAGTGGATATTAATTTTTCTTAAAGTTAAGTAGTTTTGAATTATTTTATTATTAAACTCCAACCCGTTGTCGGATACAATTTCTTTTGGAATAATAAAATGGGTGAAATATTTTATTAGTTTATTTAATATCGTAACAGCATTTTTATCTTTTATTGTGTAGGCCATGGCGAATTTTGAAAAAGAATCTACGATAGTAAGGATTTTTACTTGTTCAAGTGATAAGATATCAATGTGTAATTTTTCAAATGGTTTTTCAGCGGTGGGTGTTAGAATCGGTGGAATTTGAATGGGTTTCCGTTCATATTTTGTGATTAGACAAATATTGCATTTATTTATATAATTCTGGATATCTTTTAACATATTGGGCCAGTAATATGATAATTTTAATTTATTGTAAGTCTCCGTTATCCCTCTATGATTTGTCTTGCTCTCATGATAGTTTTGAATTGTTAATTGTTGTTCTTCTTTGTCTTCTAAGTCTTTAGTCATTGTTTTGCACGATACGAGTTTATAACTTCCGCTGTCAAAGTAGGTTTGAAGTATAGCATTAAAATGTAGTTTGAAAATTTCAGGAATAATACAATAATAGGTTATACCGGGTTGTAGATAATTTTTTATAAAATTTTTGATTGTTTCGTTACAATTTATTTTATTTAAGTATACGTAAAAGCGTTGAGTTGAATGTCCGAAAAGTTTGGATATTTTGATATCGTTTTTACCTGTTGTCTCTTTAACAACAATTTGATTTTTGGAAGTGTTTATGGAAGTGTCTAAATAGGTTAATCCGTTAACAGGCGTTTCGTCATCCGAGTGACATGTTTCTGTAGTTTCGGAATGGCCGGTAAGAGTTGTTTCATTTTCTGAACCTGTTTCAACTATAACGGAATCATTGTCTGTATTTAAATGTAGTTCTAAATTTGAGGGTTTTTCATAAATGTGAAAAATGATTGAAGAATTTCCGAAAATTTCTTTTATATAGTTCTCGATTTCGGGCCAGGGAATTTTATCACAACCGGAACAAATACGTGGTAAATCTATTTCCGTGATCTCGTTTTGAATGCAGTATTCCAACAATTTTTCTAAACATGTTTTAATATTTTCAGATGTTGGTTTTTCATAATATAAATTTTTCGTGATAAGATGTAGTATTAACCTTGGGTGTTTTTGAATAAAAATTTTGTTATCTAAATTAAAAAGATTTTGTAGGGGGTAATGTGATTTAACTTGTTCTGCGAATCCCTTAGATAGTTTTTTATCTTTGGAGATGCAGTGCACTAACGGATTATTTGATTTAAAAATATCAGAATTTTTATACCGAATTTCAAATTGTGGTCTAATTCTAGAAAGAGCATCGGCTACGTAATTTTGGCAACCCTTTTTATATTCTATAGTATAGTTGAACTCTTCAAGTTTTAGTCGCCATCGTATTAATTTCTGATTTGGCTCCTTTAAGGAATTTAACCAAACAAGTGGGCGATGATCGGTGATAATTTTGAAATTACGGCCTAAAAGATAATTGCGAAATTGTTTAGTAGCCCATACGATAGCTAATAGTTCCTTTTCTACCGTACTGTAGTTAATTTCATGATTGTTGAGTGTACGTGATATATACGCGATTGGCAGGTCTTTATTATTTTTATCTCGCTGTGATAAGACAGCTCTGATTGCGTAATTGCTCGCATCGGTAGTGAGGAGGAAATCTTTTGATAAATCAGGATATTGGAGTATGGGGTCGTTGGATAGGAGGGTTTTGCATTTCTCAAAACAATCTTTATATTCTTTATTATTTATGTCGATTTTACTATGTTTCTTTAAACAGGTTGTAAGAGGTTTTGTAATTTTGGAAAAATCATTAATAAATCGTCTGTAGTAGCCAAGTAAGCCTAAAAATGATTTTATTTCTGGTTTTGTTTTCGGGATTGGGAAGTTTTTGATAGCTTGAATTTTGCTTGGATTTGGTTTAACGCCCTCTGTAGTGATAACGTGTCCAAGATAAGCGACTTCTTTACGGAGAAATTCGCACTTGTCTAATTGAATTTTCAGATTGGCTTCACGTAACCTTTTTAAAACTTTCTCAATGTTTTCCAAATGTTCCTGAAGGGATGTTCCTAAAATTATAATATCGTCGAGGTAGACGAAACAAATTTTGTTAACTAAGTCTTTTAACACAAAGTTCATCAATCTCTGGAATGTCGAAGGGGCATTTTTGAGACCGAAGGGCATTCGTTTAAATTCATAATGGCCAAAATCTGTTGAGAATGCAGTTTTAGAGATGTCATCGGGATGGACTTCGATTTGATGGAAGCCGGAAGTAAGGTGGTAAAATAGTTTGATTTGCCAAGTTTATCGAGGATATCGGTTATGTCTGGTATAGGGAATTTGTCGTCTACTGTCTTTTCATTTAGTTTGCGATAGTCTATGACAACGCGATATTTTTGTTTTCCGGAGGCATCTTGCTTTTTGGGTACGACCCATATGGGCGACGACCACGGTGAATAGGAATGTTGAATGATGTCGTCTTCTAACATTTTGTCAATCTGAGATTGCACCTCTTGTTTGTAGATTTCCGGGTATTTATACTGTTTTGCGTGAACGGGGATGTTATCAGTTGTTTTGATCATATGTTTTATTTTACTCGTAAATGATAATTTTTCATGTTCATTTAATATTAGATCTTTATACTTGTTGAGAGTATTAGATAATGAGCGTTTTTCCTTATCTGTTAAATGCTCGTCTCGTATTTCTTGCCTGTTTATCTCTATATTATTATTGTTAAACTTGCGCTGGTCTAAATATTGAAATTCATATTTATATTTATTAAGAAAATATACTTCTCCTTTTATAAAATCAAATTTTGTTTCTAATAATGTTATTCCAGGTATGCCTAAAAGTATATCGAAGTCTTTGTGGAAATCAAATATGTAGCTTTTTATATTTAAATCTTTAAACTTGAAAAATGTAAATTCAGAACCGGTTGACTTTCCATTACATGTGTGTATAGTAAAATTTTCGGGAAATGTAGTAGTATTTTGTTTAATTAATTTGGGATGGATATAATTTTGTGTTGAGCCTGTATCTAAAAGAATTTTGTAATCTGATACCTGGATAAAAGGTAGTTTGCTAAAATTGTTTGTTAAGGATTCGATGTTTGTGACTCGATTTGCGGAAAATTTTGGGTGTTAATATTTTCAATGTATTCATCCTCGGCTTCAAGTATTTGTTCGTTCCCGATTTGTTCCGCTTGTTCTTGATATTCATCGAAATTTTCTAAATTTTGAGTGTATAATTCTTGGAAGTTAGGGTTTCGAACAGCGGTTTGTCTAGTTTGAATACTCATAGGAGTAGGATTTCGAAATGATGCGTTGCGAGCATTTGCTTGTGGTGCGAATCTTTGTTGGGATTGGGGTGGAGGGTGTGCTCGGCTAGCAGGTTGTTGTGGTGGATGATGCATTCGGCTAGTAGATGGAGCAGGATATTTATGCATGGGTGACTGATATTTGGGGTAATTAAATTGTATTTGATGTTTAGGCGGTGGTGGCAAGGTTTGTTGCTGTGTTTTTTGTTGTGTATGAATATATTGCAAGTCGTTATTTACCAGATTTAGTATGTCTGTAAGTTTTCGAGGATTACGGGCAGCTAGTTGACTTCTAAAGGGTTCTCTACAGTTATTTATAAAACATTGAACAAAGTATTCAATTGAATTTTCTACGATAAATTTGCTGACAGCCGCCACGAATTTACATTCAATTTTGCTTTTGTAAATGAGATATAAATCATTAAATTTGTTAAAATAATCTAAAATGTTTTCTTTTGTTTGTTTGTAATGACTTGCCTCGTACATAAGTGTGTGTTCAGACCGTGTGTCAGAAAAATTTTGTTGCAAGTGTTCTTTTAATTCTGACCATTTAGTGAAACTTGACATGTTTAAACTTTGTGCGGCTACTCCGCGAATTTTATTTTTCAATGTTAACATTAAATTTTTTTTTGTAATTTGTGAAGGGTTTGTTTGCTCTATGAGCGTGTTCATATCATCTATTGTATTAATAAAATTTGATAGAGACTTTACGTCTCCATCGAATGTTGGTGCTAAGTCTAGCATTTTTAATATTTCATTATTTAAGTTTTGGAAAATATTTCCTACTTCCTCAGGCATGTTGATTAAGGTTAAATTTGAAAGTGCTTGTGTGAGAGAATCCAGGCTTAGATAAGAAAATATAAATTTTTCATATAACTTACAATAGTAGAATTATTGCTCTTATCATAATTTGGTGCCTTCTCTCTGTTGATGGGTGAGTGTTGACGGTGTGTCGACGTCTCGGCGATGATCGGCTGCTGGCTAGATGCGGCTGCTGGGCTCGCTGTGGCTATGGGCTCGGTGCGGCTGCTAGGCTCGCTGCGGCTGCTGGGCTCGCTGCTGGCTGTGGGCTCGATCTCGGAGATGTAGCGACTCTGGTGATCCTTGACGTGAAGAGACTGGAGTACTGACTGTTTTGACGACTCAGTCTACTTCTGCGGCTGTTTCTTCGTTGAATTTTGGGATGTTTGCGTCGACTCGCGATCACAAATAGTTAAGTTCTCAGTGAATTAACCGTTAAAACGGACGATTGCGGATTTTAAACGGATTGAATTTTTATGAAATTTCCGAATACGCAAACTTTCACTAATCCTACAGCGACTGCGCCAGATATATTTTCAAACTCGAAAATTACGTTTTTAAAAAGTTTTATTTGACATTGAAGCGATACAAAGCACGTACAAGGAATACACACTCTAAACATGTTACATATGTCTTATATAGGGTCTGCAGCGATTATCTCTGTGGGAAGGTGTCCATTTGCACCTTTCCACGCTTGAATTTTGTTATATTTGCAGTTTATGGGGCGACGTCTCTACTTAACTTATATGTTTCTCTTTTTTTCTCTTTTTTGTATTTACTTTATATACTATTATTTACTTTATATTTTTCCCTGTAATTGGATTTCTGTTGGGAATAAACATTATTATTAATATTATTATTATTATTATTTAGTTCTGTAAAAATAGTTAAATTTATTTATGCTTGTCTAAAAAATAGGGTTCGTAACTTGTATGAAATTCAAATATCTTAGCTCATAGGTATTGACTTGCACTCCGTTAGGCGTCGCACGTCAATTTACACTCGCATGATATTTGGCATTTTTCATAACTTGTTAAAATAGAAAATAGAAGATATTCCTTGTACAATAAACTTTTAAATTACAATCTAAATAGTGACAGAAAATCAAAATTTACTAGTAACTTGTTTTCGCCAAACATAGCAGATAGGAGGTAATTCTATGTCACCCATGACTCGCGAAATAACATTTACATTTTAAGAATAATAGCATATTGTAATTCAAGTGCAGAACGGACCCTTTTCCACGTGTATTACTTACTATTTTGTTCAACATTACATGTGGAAATTTTGTTTTCCCGTTATATTAGAGAAGACGAAATTTAAAAATTATTTTATAAAAATTATAGGGTTTGTATTTGAACATGCACATCACGTTTCCTAGGTTACTACAAACAATAGTAATATTCAAACAGCTTGTGCAGGTTTGTGTCAATTTTTTTTTACTTAAATAAATTAATATTGTAATATACACATTACAGATATAATGATTACTAATTATGGAAGAAGAGATTTATTCGGATTTACCCAATACTCTATCAGACATTGAAGAAACAGCGGACTTGCTAACTTCAGATCTATTGCCGGCTAAATCCCAAGTACGCGAAGAAGAGTTGGTTTTTTTATTAAATGGAGGCAAGATAAACGTGTTAAAGTTTTTTGGAATCAGTGATCGCGTGGCGTACTTTTCACAATTAGCGGAATTACGAAAATCACAACCAAATTAAGTGACGAAAATGATCTTTTTCCATGTGATGTTAAAAAATGTTTTCAAAATGTAAATGTTATTTTATACTCCGTAAGAAAATAGTAGTTTATTGACATGGTAATCAAAGTAAAAAAATACATTTTTTTTGGTAGATGCAATCCAATAAACATATTTTGCTATACTTATACACAGATTTTGATGTTTGGAGTATATGAGCAAATCATAAAAATTTAAACCTGTGCAATACATTAGTAATTGACATTGCGTGTAATATGTATGGCTTGATTTTATACAAATAACATCTTTTTTCCAATCATCAGGAACCACGCAACGTTTCAAAGTCTAAATAAATAAATTAACCATTTAAATACTTTCTTTCCTCCATACTTCAACATCTCATTTGTAATCCCATCCAAACCAGCAGTCTTACCAGTCCTTACACGTCCCAATGCATCACATACAACAGTTTCATCTGTATCATAAACATATTCATTATCATTTTCACTGCCAGTTTCACTACAATCGTCTCTCTTAATTTCTCCTCCATGCAAACTTTTAAAATACTCACACCATCTATTCCTTACATATGATCGATTCCACAATATCTCTCCATTCGCTCTTCTCACAGCTTTCACAACTCGACCACTTTCACCCCGCAGTCTCTTCACACTCAACCAAAACAGTCGCTTATTCGTTCTAAAATCATTTGTCAATCTTTCACTCAACAGGTCATCAAATTGCATATTTACTTTCTCTCACCACTTGCTTCACCCATTTATTATTCCTTCTACACTCTAACAAATATTCTTCATGCAAACGCCCAGGCGAATCCTTAACATGTAAAACCTCAAAACTGCGCTCTTTTTTTCAGCAATCGCTTCTTTCACTTGATTATTCCACCATGCAATTTTCGGACAAAAGCCTAATCTGTTTTCATCACAAACTTCTTTTGCACATTTAAGGAGGGAATCATTATATTTTATTCAAACTTCATTCATATTACACTTAAAATTAGACTCGCATTCAGCCAAGGATTTATTCAACCTTTGAACATATCGCATTCTAACATCTTCATTCAAAAGAGCAAAGGATTTTACTCGAAATATATTCCTAGAACCTTTCACCATCTTTCGTCAAAATTTATTCAACTACATAATGATCATTCGTACCCAATTGCACCCATTTAATGAATTCCGGATTTTATAAAGACGGTAGCAGTAAACGTGAAGGTCGTAAGAATTTGAATAAAAGTAGATTTGTAACGTAGGTTATAAATCTATTAAAACAAACTAATATTTTTTGAAAATTTTAATCATATTGTAACGTATTTATGTGGGTGATGTGCAAATATCAATGATATATTGATTAAAATTAATTTTTTTATGGTAAATAAATTAAGAAAAATATAACAAAAACAACCGAACATTTTGATTAAACAAATATAAATTTAAGACTAAACACAATACACTATTTATTTACATGATATTATTTAGTTTGATTCGAAGTGCTGGAGTTTATTAACTGAACTGAACTCCTAAAACTTGCTTAAAACCCGCTATACATTTTCTAGAGTGTTCTCCAACCTTCGATGCGTTAATGATATCGAATACAAAATGATCAGGCGAGAGTTTGTAATTAAGCTTATCTCCCCACATGTTTACACAGCTGCACGCTTGCCTCAGCCGTCCGAGGCACGCGACAACTAAGTCAACGCTTTCGATGTTCCCAGTAACTTCGCTCAGTGACGTCGGCAGTGCGTACTCCTATACTTAATGGCATCGGGACCGCGCCCACTACAATATAGTTTTAAGGTCTGGTTTTAATCCACATAAATGACCTATTTTCTAATTTGTTACTCTGGTGGAGGACCCCATTATTAAACAATATTTAACTTATTTAATATATTATGGACTAATTTAATAAATTATTGTATTTACAGAAAAATAGCATAATACTTCAAATTGTATGCGACTCAAGTGAATTCAAAATTTCTCCTATAATGACAGCGAATAGTTCCATGCTTTTTTTGGTAAATGTAATACATACCCATACTATTTCATTATCATTCATAACATTTTTATTTCTAGTATCTCAAGATGTCCACAACGTTGATTGTATATTTTCTACAGGGTTTTCGCCAAAATCTACAACAAAAACACATTTAATACTTTTTGTTTCATATAGTATGTAAAGTGTGTACATAATATCTCAATTTATTATCTTTATCTGCATAAAATACATATAATAATGGCACGTATTTAAGCGTTCATTATTTTATTCAGTTTTGCTGAATGTATTATTTGGTTTAGTTCTGTATTTTATGTTCAGTATAAATAATAATTGAAAAAAATATTTTTGTTCAGTATTTTATCACATTTGTTCAGTAAAAAATATATTTTGTTCAGTATTTTTAAATATTTGTTCGGTATTATTTGTTCTGTAAAAACATTTTTGTTTAGTATTTTTTCAAATTTGTTCTTTAAAATTATATAATTATTTTTGTTTAGTTCATGTTATAATTTAATAAGTATATGGAAAATAATTAATATTAGGTTACATTGGTTGCATTCAAGTAAGTTCATCGCTGACTGCCCCTTGGGCGAATTAATGAAACCCGGCACCATTAAGATTCATAACCTAACCTAATTTAACATAACCTAACCCAACGATTTCAGATAAATTCATCGCAATTTAATTAATTACAATATCTTTTTAAAACCTTTTTTAAATTTTTATAAACCATAACAAGCCATAACCTAACTTAACACTCGAAACTCCGACAATTGTATTCGTTTTCGTCAGTTGCCAGTAAACATTCGCTTTAATACAGCTTGGAAATTGCAGGGAGAAAAATAAATATTTAAAATTAAAAATTCCACTGTTATCTGTATGCAAAATTCATAAATATCACTACTGACACTCAAATTTCCTCTTACCAAAGAAATACTTGTACATACTAAACCACTACACAGGCGATCCGGCGGAAGCTAATCACTCCGTTTCACTCTATGTTGTCTCCCATCGGCGCTTAATGTAACATCCCCAACTTTTCAGGGACGGCAAGAACTATATTAACTAGGATTTAACTAGGATGAAGGAAGGGCTGGAATTTATACAATAGAAATACTTTCATATAGTAACCGCTACACTAGCAATCCGCCGGAAGTCAATCACTTTGCTTCGCTCCGTTTTGGCTCCCATCGACGCTTAATATAATATCTAACTTTTCAGGAACAACAAGTACTACATTATTTGTGGTTTTAACTGGGAAGAAGGAAGGGCTAGAATTTAATATTGGGCAAGAATTAGTTATGTTAGACCCTGTAACCTGTAACCCTAGTAAATATTTCAGTACTATTTGAAATGGACGTCGATATCTTTTAACATCTCGTAATCAGTGGATATTCGTTTTTGTATTATTTCTTATATACTTGTAATTGCTGGATACGATTAAATAAATCTCGTTGATGTAGATTCTCGATAATTCGATGAGCGGTTTTGAGGATTGATAAAAATTCGAAAACGACGCCATATGCCGCGACGTCTATCGGCGTTGGAATTTCTAACACTGAATTGATTTATTTTATAAATTTACTGAACATTCGATATTTATGCCGAACAAATATTATTTAACTGAACATTTATGAAATATACTGTACATTTAATTCAAATACTGAACATTTATTAATTTACTGACTATTTATTATTAATACTGAACAAATATTGTTTATTAAACGTTTAATTTTAAAATTGAACAAGTATTATATTACTGAACATTTATGAAAAATACTGACCATAGAATTACGAGTATGTTCATTTAAATAATATACAAAACAAATAAATTCTTGTCTATAAAAATTAGTATTATAGAATAATATATTTCTATATTATGCAACGAGTTTATAATGATAGTTATTAATACACGAGCGTGAAGTATATTAATAGTCATTATATATAGTTGCATACACTATTTTTTCTACGGCCATTCTTAATAATTTAAAAAAATTAACTATGAACCAATAAAATTATCACAAAATTAGTCTGTATCGTAATGATAATCTCTATCGAAATGAAAAGAATTCCAAGAGTTCTATGTTTTATTATCATTTACAACATTTTTATTTCTAGTTTCTCAAGACATCCAGTGTTGGTTGTACATTTTCTACAGGGTTTTCACCAAAATCTACAGCAATAATATATTTAATACATTTGTTATTTATGTAAAGTAGGTATTTAATGTATCAATTATCTGTATCTACACAAAACACATATAAATAGTATATATATATATATATATATATATATATATATATATATATATATATATATATATATATATATATATATATATATATAAGTTAGATCACCCATTCGCACAGGAACCGCTGATCTCATCACGTTCCAAACCTCAT
The DNA here is from genome assembly GCA_963082715.1 of Harpalus rubripes. Classification (NCBI taxonomy): domain Eukaryota; kingdom Metazoa; phylum Arthropoda; class Insecta; order Coleoptera; family Carabidae; genus Harpalus; species Harpalus rubripes. The sequence goes on from OY720455.1 coordinate 19,462,861, forward strand.
ATTACTTTATCTTTAATCTCATGAATGTAGTATAAAACTAGTGTTCCGATTTTATGTCGAGTTCAGTTGTAGTAGAGAGACTGTAATGTCGCTTTGTATTAATCTGAATAAATAATATTTTCTTGTTGTAACATTTATAAATATTTTTTTTAATAAACGCAAATAACATATACTTAACTGGCGCAGTTGGCAGGATTCCCAAACAGCTTAATAAATCCAAAAATTGGTAAAAATCGTGTTTCGTTTCTACGATTAATTGGGTCCCCGAACTTTAACAAGAATCGTCGCCGAGACTCCACGAGTGAACATCGTAAAGAAGAGGTCTCCCGCCTTGCCCTGCTGAACACACAGCCGCAAAAGTCGACACCAGTTTACAAAAACGTCAAAGACAAATCCACGGACATCCGGACGATAATCCTGTAAGTGTTCTATATGTCATTCAGCGATATCAGTCAACCAAATTCAGATACAGATTCAGACACAAACTCAATTGCTTCCGCAATTCACTTACCGCTCCTACAGACAATATTTTAACAGAATTAAATAATTTAAATATCAACGATACAACTACTCCAAGGGTAGAAAAACATACTTTGATATGATCCCCGATTTTTACGGAGATCCAAAATAATTACTCCCCAGATTCATGGAAATTTGTGAAAAATTACTGAGTGTATTTTTTAATAAAAGAGAATTAAATGACTCAGAATGAATATCTGATGTCAACTATTTTATCCAAAATTAAAGGTGATGCGGTCATTCAGTTAGCCGGTTTCATATTAACTGGGTGGGATTGTATAAAACAAGTTCTCATCAATTCATATTCGGATAAAAGAGACTGTTACACCTTAGCTATCAAATTAGCCGAGCTTAAGCAAGGTAACGAATCCCCGTTGAACTTTTAAATTTACAAATATCCTATGTAACTCTTAACAATGAAGCAGCCGAAGCTGTTACCTTAGGCAACTACTATAGGCAATATGCACTCCGCGTATTATTGCGTGGTCTGAAAAAACCGCTGGGTACGCTTATGCGTACGAAAAATCCGGCAGACATGAACTCTGCACTAGGAATGCACACTTCACAGAAACCAAAACAATATACTGATCAAAACACACATAATAGATATCCGCAATCACAACCACAAATAAGACAATCGTATGCTCCACCAGTATACAGTCCTGATTTGCAACCTATATATCATCAAAACCAACAAAGCAAACTCAAATCACAAAACAAAACGTTGTTAGGCCTAACGGCAACCAAAATTTCTCTAAACCTGTGCCCATGAGTGCTAGCACTCGACAATCTACTAATTTAGTTAGACCAGGCCCATCAGGCTACAACAATCGCCCACAACAATTCATACCCAGACAGTACTCTAACACCCAGCCACCCAACTTCGTGTTTGCAGAACGAGACATACTATGACGGTAACAATGTAATAATAACATTTGAAAACGAACCCGATGAAGAAACTTTCGCGTACGAAACAGAACAAGCAACAAATAATTTTTTAGAACTACCAGCCTCGGAGATCAACTCGTATTAATGTCTTTAACTTATAATAATAGCAAGCTACCATTCATTATTTAATCGGAAAATAACTTAAAAGTTCTTATCGATACCGGTAGCACACGCTCATTTATAAATCCGGAAATCGCTCAAAAATATTACAATGAAAGAATTCAACAAGATCCCTTTAAAATCACTGCAGCACATGGCAACGTCTATAGAAAATTTTAGTTTAATTTTACCATGTTCAAAATTATTTAAAAGGTCAGAACTTATGATTAAAATCTTTTCGATTTTCACAATCAATTCGACATATTGTTAGGACTTGATCATTTGAAGACACTAGAAGCGATCATTGACTTAACTAACGATAAAGTTATAACACCGGCAGGCGAGATAAGAATTGTAAGATTAACCGACTTACCTGTAAGGAAGGTTGATTGTAATTTTCCGAGCTTGTCCTCCGATATAATTACAATGTAGTGTCGCGTTATGTCATACCTATCGGTACATTTGAAAGTATATAATCAAAAAAACACCCGACTTAACACCTCATTACAGCTCATTTAGTTACTCATTTCGTTATTTGTGATACGCATTTCGCACTTGGGTTCTTCGGGTGAGGTGGGGGTTTTGTAATTATATCGGAGGACAAGCTCGAAAAATTACGATCAACCTTCCTTACAAATAAGTCGGTTAATCTTACAATTTTCCTTCGCTTGTCCTCCGATATAATTACAATGTAGATGTTTAAAGTGATAGGTGCAAAATCGTGTTAAATCTTATCGTATTTAAAACAGTTTTCGTATATTATGATATACGTAGCCCATACGAGCACCAACCAGTACCAGTACCTTATACATAACAATAGCCCCTTATAAATCCCAAAAAATTAATCTAATTCTCTATACTTATTTGCAAAAGTTGACTATTAGGTAATTACAGGTTTATTACAAAAGTTGATTGAATATTGAGAATTCGGTGTTCAACATGTCGTGTCTATATTAACCCTGTTCTATTTGCTACATAGATGGAAGCGTGTCTTATACTGTAGCCTGGAAAAATATTAGTAACTATACGGCTTTTTATTAATACTAGCTTTATCCATCTACTAATAGTTTGAGAACATACTGGATGACTCGGTTTTTGGTATGTTATAATTAACATTTTAACGATATTCAGATGTGATACGAATGTAGAGAATAATTGTTGACGCAGTATAAAATTCTTGTTTTTCGCGGAAAAATGGAATAACAAGTAAAGATTGTTGTCTAATAGAACCTGATGTCTTTATTCGTTCACTATTTTCAATCTTGTATTCTTGTAGTAAGGTTTACATTTGTTGATGATAGAGTCTGAACCTTATGTGCACTGCTAAGAGCCATTAAGGTAACTAGTTTGATAGTGGTCCTTGTAAGGGAAAATATGTTTCCGATATATTTTAGAATTCGAACTCGATTCTATGTAACTTCATATTTTCGATTTGCTGATCTTGTAATGTAAATTTCTCTAATTTGTCTTTTAATTACAAATTCATCTTCGCTTTTTTATCGATAGTATTGGATTGAGAGCTGCTCGATAAGAAATTCCTGTGTAGTAGGAACTCTCTACATGGACGGAGTTAGTTATAAAATTTATATTATATTCTAAACAATATGAATATGGTTATACATTTTTTGAGCAACAAAATTTCTTGGTTTTTTCTTTTGTGACAGCACCCCTAATGTTCCTTCGGACAACAATGATAGTATTAAAAGCAGAACAGCTTGAGGAATGTTTTTATTTATAAACACTCTCCGGATAATATCCCTTCTATTAGGGCAAGATCCTTGGACAACGAATATGTGTCTCTGAAACGTGATAAGAGTAAGGAATTTTTGATTGAACAAAATTTTGAGTTTCTGTGAGCAATATTTTTAATAATGAATACCAACTATTAAAATACCGATTGCATTTTCAAGTATTATTATTTCTAACTAATTATTTAAAAAAGGCGGAAAAAGCGTAAAAGTAATACGCATAATTAATTGTAAAGGTTTCTACTGAGAAGGAGTCTGGAGTGCGTAATTTTTATATTTATTGTTATTTATTCTGGCATATAGGTCAATTTGCAGTTTCCCGAATTTTGTAACTATTCAAGGTGTCTATAAGTGATAACTATACCAACATGGGAAACCCAAGAAAAATAAGAGATACGAAGCGTGTTAAATTAGATAAAAGTTGCCCCTTTAGAACACCATGTTAATAGTGTTTTATTATTTGCGAAAAAAGGCAAAGATCACTAAATGTAGTCGAAAAAGTAAATTTTGCTGTTTTTAATTTTGCAAAAACTTCCAAGTGTTAAATAATACTGGATTTTTGGTTTGAACTTTTTATATGTTTTCGAAGCTCAGCTTTTCTTTATACTGTATATTTTCGAGTTATGATGCGAAAGTTTTAATTTTTATATGGACGCCATATTGAAAAGTTACACCAGTTTTTTTTTTGTTTTTTTTCTTTTCAACGATATATGTCTCTGTTCATTTGTTTTAAAATGCAAAAATAAATTACTAAGTTTATGGATTAAAAGCAATGGTTGTCATGTGATATAAAGCTGCTAAAAATAAATAATTTATATAATAATAATTTCGGTCCTGCGGGTTGCATTACCCGCGTGCTAAATTAAATTAATGAGTGGGAGGTCCCCAGCTAGAGGTTGAGGCACTAGAAAAAACATTTCAAGTTTTAAACCTTTTGTTTTATATGACACATAGTAAGTGAAACATGACTGCCTCACCAATTATGATGATTTTTGCGATAGTTCGAAATGATCATTTAACTGTTAAGTTTTACTAATAGTTATGTGGAGCTAAGAGAAATTTTCCTTTTTCCAAATCCCAGAAATTTTAGTTCTTGCGTTGGATTGAAGTTAATTTCTCTGTTAAAAAAGAATTACAGTGATTCAAGGAGTTTTACTGTAGATACACATTGATACTAAATTCTAGTTTTGTTTTTCTCATTATTAGCATGTATGATATATGTTTTTACTTAAATGGCAAACAATTAATTTCATATCTCTGGTATTTGAAACAAATAAATCTAAGGTATTTTCCAAATTTACTATCTATTAATAGTAAAAAACAAGCGTGTTTGAAAACTATATTTGCTAGGTAACAATTATCAGTAATAGTTTAGATACTATTTTAGAATCCTCTAATTTTAAAAAAGGATGTAATATGAGCATTTTAGTTTAACTAAATTTTAAATTAAGCTAAATTTACCATTAGGGTTTTCCTTTTTTTTACTAAAAAATAACTTCATATGAACTCATTTTGGAGTACCTAGCACTTAGATATAGTACCTATAAAGAGGAAATCAGAAACGGCCTATTCATGTTTTAAGTTGACTGTTTCCAATAACTGTTTTTGGTATAGAATTTTGAAAGCAATATTTTTGAAAGGTATAGCGAATCCATTTACCCAGATTAGAACAACTTTGTCTTGCGTAAGAGCCTGCCACTTACACCATTACACCAGTAATTAGGTAGAGAACCAGCACAGTTTCTCATGTATCTCTTGTCTTTTTATTACCCCGTGTTTAACGCCTTCCTCCTCTCTTTTAACCTGGTGAAGTTCCGATGCTGCTGTTAGTTTACACGGTTTTGAATGAAGGAGTGTTCGTTTTTACGTCTTCATAAAGATTTTTGTTAAAGAAATAATCGTCCATACCTGTGGTCTTTCACCATTTTACTGTACTCTGTATTTTGGTCACGTGAGAAAATGTATTTTCTGTAAAGCGAGATTGCGTTATGTACAATTGCGGCATTATATATAAACAAAGAAGCGTCTGCCAATTTTGGCAAGAGAATAGAGTTACATCGTTTGTTAGCATGTTACTCATTAAGATAACCAAAGCTAAACAGGCTCTGAGTAATCTATTCACGTAAGGAAAATGTCTCGGTTGACCACTGTTTCCGGTATGCACAATTGAATTTCACCAATTAGTTTAGGTGGGTGCAAGGCTTAATAAATGGCTACCAACGGGTACTTGTCAGTCATTTCTTCTTTGAAATTTTTGTTAATTTTTAGAACAAATTCATCTTGTATGTTTACGTTTTGGCCTTTGTTAATCGGTAGGATTTTTCCCCAAGAAGGAAGAAAATCTTTGCTTAAGACTTTAGATACAGAGGAAAAAACTTGTCTCCGGAACCATGTACCTGGGTAAATTCTCGTTACCGCACACCGGACGAGCATGTATCATCTCCTTGTGTGGAAACTATATGAGTAAAATATAAGGTTCGTAAGTCACGTAACAAACTACCAGAATCAAGGAAGGTTTGATGGTTACATAACAAATGTAACACTGAACGTATGTAACAATTTTACCCATAGAAGTAAGCCAACACTAAACCTGGACTATGGAAGGGTACTATAAAGTACTTACCTTAATTACTAAAAATTGGATAAACACATGTTTATTAAGAACGCAGCGATAAGTCACTTGACTATCTGGTTCAGATTAGTGTAATTATACGCCATAATGAATACATGTCTATCAGATCTACGGGGGAAAGTCCCTTGATTTCCAGATCCAAATGTTACAAGGCAGAAAAAAAGGATGAACACGCGTTCATGGAATCTATGAGGGTAAGTCACATGACTACCAGATCCTTGCCATAACAAAGTATCTAGTACTTACTAGGACTTCAAAATCAGTTTTCTTTTCAATCTATTTAATTCCTCCTCCAACGCAGCACAGCAGCAGCCTGAAGGGGAAGAGTGCCTTCTTTTTCACAATATCATTATCACTACACTTTATTTAAAAAACACAACACACAACCGTTTGGTGAACGATCGTATCCGATAGGTACAAATAACGGAATGAGTCACTAAATGAGCTGTAATGAGGTGTTACGTCGGGTGTTGTCTTGATTATATACTTTCAAATGTACCGATAGGTATGACATAACGCGACACTACATTGTAATTATATCGGAGGACAAGCGAAGGAAAATTCACTATCATCAGCTAAAGCCGCGTCCACGCTACGTAAAAGTAAAACCCATCTCTGAAAAATTTATAAAGTTTTATTCAAGCTGTACTGAAAATAGAGAAGTATTCATCCCGGAATTAAAATTAAAAAATCTCATAATACCTGAGGGAATTGCAAAAATTGATAATCAGTATTTTCATTACCCCGTAATTAATCCTAATGAAACGGAAGAAATTATAAATACAATAAATAACGACATAATAGTTGAACCATTAGATCATTTCGAAATGAATAAGAAATTTTGACGAAAATAATCCAAAAATTCCCTTTACAAATTAGAACAGATCATATGAATTCAGAAAAAAATTGGCAATTACGGAACTAATTAAAGAATACGAAAATATTTTTCACACGGAAGACAAACCCCTATCATTCACAAAAGAAATCAAACACAACATACGGACTAGAGACAAATTACCCATATACACAAAGACCTACAGACACCCAGAAGTTCATAGACAAGAAGTTTTCGGCCAAATTGACAAAATTTTGGAACAAAAAATTAGGCCCTCGCATTCAGAAAACCATTGACGACAAGTATCCCATCCCAAATATAAATTCATTATTAGATAAACTCGGAAAATGTCAATATTTCACCACCTTAAATTTGGCTTCTGGCTTTCACCAAATCGAGATGAGCAAAGAGGACATATAAAAAATTGCATTTTCAACTGAAAACGGGCATTATGATTTTTTACGAATTCCATTTGGCTTAAAAAACGCACCTGCTACCTTCCAACGCGTTAAGGATAATGTATTAAAAAATTTAATAAATAAAATCTGTTTAGTCTATTTAGACGACGTGATTATTTTCAGTACCAGCCTGTAAGAACATATTGAAAGTTTACGCGCTGTATTTGATAGACTTAAGTCAGCAAATTTAAAAATTCAGATCGATGAATTGGAATTTTTACAAAGAGAAGTGGCATATTTAGGTCATGTGGTTACACCTGAAGGCGTAAAGCCTAACCCCGATAAAATTTTGGAAATTAAAAACGATCCTATTCCCAAAACAACCACAGAAATAAAAGGCTTCTTGGGTTTGTTAGGCTACTATAGAAAATTTATTAATAACCTGGCGGAAATTACTAAACCTTTCACTAAATATCTCAAAAAAGGAGCCAAAATAAACATTAATAATCCTGAATACGTTGCATGTTTCAATACATGTAAAAATCTTCTCATTAACGAACCAGTTCTCCTATATCCCGATTTTACTAAACCATTTAATCTAACGACAGATGCTAGCAACTATGCTATCGGCGCTATACTATCCCAAGGATCAATCGGCTCAGATTTACTTATTTCATACGTAAGTAGAACGCTTAGCGATACAGAACAAAATTATTCAACCACAGAAAAAGAACTACTTGCTATTGTTTGGGCAACTAAATATTTCAGGCATTACCTATTCGGCAGAAAATTCAAAATTTTTACGGACCATAAACCGTTACAATGGTTATTCTCTCTTAAGGAACCAAATTCTAAATTAGTGCGCTGGCGCTTAAAACTGGAAGAATATGATTATGAAATCATTTATAAAATATCTGATGTGGCCAGCACATTACCTTCCGTCAGTTCTATGTATTTTGTACAAATGTTATAGAAATTTCCTTGCAAAAGATTTAATTTCTTATACATTACCTTAAGGCAGTTGTATGTATTTGATACAAATTCCATACAGAACAAAAGATCCTATATTTCCAGTAGTAAAATTATAACACAAACATACTGTCAACTGCACTTGACATTGGCATCTTTCAATCATAATTTTCTTAATATAGCAGCTGTTTCCAGAGTAACATAGCTGACTAATATATATGATATTTAATTACTTTATAATTTTTTAACTCTATATTCATTTAATATGAAGTATAACATGCATTCAAATCGTATAGAGAATAAAATATTCTTTAATATTTATAATAACATTAAATGTGAAAAATGATATTTAACATAGTTTTTTCAAGAAAAACTGTTAAAATCTTCAAATGATGGTACTTCCGGTTGTCCAATTCTAACCAAAATCTAATCAGCTCTTCACATGGATGTAACGAAGAGAAATACGAAAGAATTATAATTTTTAGAATTGTAGTATGGAAGTTATCGTAGACGAAAATTTTGTTACACACACACACACACACACACAGACACACATACATACACACACACACACACACACACACACACACACACACACACATACACATACATACATACATCATCGTAAAAATAGTAAAATCGTATTCTAGGGACCCTAAAACGTGCTTATTCATCAAAAACTCACTACCGAATTTTTTGACCAAAGACAATACCTTCCTTACCAGGTGACGGAAGGTAAAAAGGTAAATTGAATACAAACGCTGATGCATTAAGTCGTAACCCACCATGCACAGAGAACACTATCCACAATCCCTCAAAATTTGTAACCAAACCAATTTGGAGTGAATATCAAAATTATTTAAACAACAAAGGCATTATCGATAATAAATGTAAAATCCTCGAAGTGGAATGAAACTTATTCAGTGCATGATAAAAAAAATTCAAAATTTAGACCTCTTACGACAACAAAATTCTAAATTACACAATTTGGTATATTTAAAAGATAAACACAGATTTATAATTTACTTGATAAACAAAGAACGTTATGCAGATCAACCCACGCACAAAGATATGTTTTATACATTACTAAAATTAAAATCATTCTGTGTAAACAATAATATAAGAATATTAAACATCCCCAAAATTGGATGCGGTAAAGATTTATTGCAATGGGATGATGTAAAATCAATGTTAAAATTCATTTTCCAAAATACAAATATTACTATCACCGTTTACAAACTGCCCGCTGATCACACACCCTATCTTGAAATGAATGCTAACGAAACAAATGATACAAACCCTGATGCGTTTTTTTAAATATATGGACGATTTTAACAAACATACGAAAACAACAATCAAAAGGACAGTGAATCTCTTGTCGATGAACCTGACGGAGATAAGACACGAAACGACGATAACGAACGTGACGACTCTAACGCAACAATACATTCAAACCCTGAGCATCCTATATCTGGCATACCTATTATCAAGAGTCCTGTAAACATAGGTAAAAATCAAGTCATATTTTCGGAAGTCCTACATTCCCCTATTAAACCTAAAATGTCTACATTGCACAATGATAAAATGAGACTCCAAATTCAAATTCCTAAAGACAATTTCGAAAACGGTATAATTAATTCCATCAAGGAATATATAACACCCAAAGTAAAATATCGTCTGTATTTCGAAAACCCAATTTACGAGAAATTTAGCATCATTCTGCAAACATATTTCAAAAATTCCGAGATTAACTTTGTTAAATGCACTAGGAAATTAATAGATTTAGGAAACAAAATTGATATATCTGAAACGATAAAAAACTACCATGAGGGTACAACTAATCATAGGGGTATTCAAGAAACCCTTAACCAAATCAAAAAAATATATTATTGGCCCAATCAAATTAAATATGTTAGTGATTATATAAACCAGTGCGAAATTTGTGTAAAATCAAAATATGAACGAAACCCAATAAAAACTAAATATAATATAGATATATTTATCTCCAACCCTTAGTAAATACTTCGAAATAATTCACGTAGACACATTAAGCTTAGAAAATTGCAAATTCCTAACTATTATTGATGCATTCTCTAAATACGCTCAAGCTTACTTAGTCGAGTCGGCAAATGCATTCGAAATATGTAACAAATTAAATAGATATTTTTCACATCATGGCATTCCTAAATTAGTCATATCAGATAACGAGCAAATTTGTCAAATATTTAAAAGACCTAGAAAAATTAATAAAACCGCTAACAAAGATTTCAATCTTCCAGGTCCCTCTTACTCGCATACGCCCACGGATTAAAAATGAAAAACATTACGCAAAACACTGGACTTTTAACACTCGACCTAGAACCAGCAAAGGTACAAAAAACGATTCATACTTTCCTACACTTCTATGACCTACAACCAATCCCTAATCAATACAATAATTTAAAAACTAAACATAATCTTCTCAAAAAACTATTCATGTAAATAACAATAGCTTAGAAGATTCCACTAATCATGAAAGAATAATTACCTATATGCAAATCATGATAGACGATAAGTTTAGTCATTTAATTAATAATTACGAAAAGCCTTTACATAAGAGAGGATTAATAGATGGATTAGGCTCTGTAGTAAAGGCAATAACTGGAAATTTAGACGCAGAAGTCGAGAAAAGGCATAACAAAATTTTAAGACATCTGGAAGAAAATAAACATAAATTAAACGATCAAGTTAAAAATCAATAATCTGTCAATCGTCAGTTAATAGAACAATTTAATAAAACCATTGACATAATAAATCGGAATGAACAAGAGCTAAAATCAAAAATTCAATAGGTACTACACTTAGTTATCGATGGAACTCAGCATTTAAACAAATTGGCCATTCACGACATCTATAATAAATTAAATACCGTATTTAGCATGATTTTTAGTATATTACAAGATGTAGAAAAACTTTTTGCAAACTACATGTAATGCATCCTAGTATTATAAAAATTAAAGACCTCTATTTGGAACTGAACAATATTTATAAATTATACGGCAACGAGTTTCCCTTAGAACCTATCTTCGACAATATGTTAAAATTTGAAAATTTGATTAAAGTCAATTGTAAACTAAATTCAAACAAAATTATCTACTTCCTAGATATCCCAATAAATTACAATATATGCCTCCAATTAATCCGTCTTATTTTCATACCCACAATATATCAAACTGAATTTGTGACTATTATATCAAATAAAAATTATTTCTTAAAAACTCTTTACGGCCATATCAAATCGCTGAATGCCGTATGCATAAAAAGAACCATCTCCCAGTGTCCAAATAAAATCGAAGATGTACACGAAGAAGCCTGCGAGAAAAACATTATATTACTCGATAAAAATAAAAATTGTGAATATACGAAATTAAATCCGAAGGAATACCACATCGAAATTATAGACGAAATTAATCAATTCTTGGCTGTCCTACCACATCCAGAAATAATCCATGCATCGTGTGAACAAATTAACCAAGTCAAGACTCTACAAGGAATATATCTTACGAGTATAAAAGATCAGTGTAAATTGAAGTTCAGAATTCAAATCCTAAAATTCAAAGACAGTACATTCGGGAAACCATGCTTTCTAGAAGACTTCCAAATACAACTTAACGCAAGCCAAATTCCAAAAAAGAGCATCGACATCAACAACATTCTAAATTTGAAGATACCCATAAACAAATTTGACAACATTGAAAAAAATTACAACGTAGAAAACACAAACAACGCAATAATAATCTTATATGTCATACTAATAATTATTATTATTTTCACAGTCTTCGCAAAGAAAAGATTTCTTCAAAGAAAGGTCCATTCATCCCGGAACCAGAGTTTAGAACTTCAACCAAAGGCCTCATCCCCCGACCAACAGCAACCTCAGCTGATCCTTACCGAGGGTGCTCATTTCTTAGGAGGGAGGAGTTAGATCACCCATTCCCACAGGAACCGCTGATCTCATCACGTTCCAAACATCATATCACTTTGAGCCAAGCTCATAACCTCTTACTAAATATTAGCAGCACTACTAATGATTGCAACTACTCACTATTAAATTATTTGCGCTTATAAAGTAAAACTAGTCAAGTATAACAGTAGCATTTAATAAAAGAGATTTAGTAGTGATAATTAGTAACACCAAAGGCTATTTTAAGTACTATTATCTGTCAATGGAAAGATTATCGTGATAATCATTTTATAAAATAAATGGCTAGAGATATAAGTGAATGAAGAGAAAATCACTTGCCAAAGAAAATATATAGAAAGAAGAAAAATCCATTAGAAAAACATAAAAAAATTAATTTAGGAAAATATACAAATATTTATTACATAGTTTTACTGGCTTTATCATTTTGCAAACAATATTTGTAATATTCTTATGCTGATTACAACAAAGGCTATAAACAGTCCAAGAACATTGATTACAACAATGAATCAAAATCCAACAAAGAAAATATCATTAAAATTTCAATACTAGCATTTAGCGTAGAGTACGGCTCTTATTCTGAGCGTACTTTTATAATAAAAGCGCTTTTATGGAGCGCGCTTTTACATTATATTCTTATGAGGAGTTTGCTCCATAAAAAGCGCGTTTATTATAAAAGTGCGCTCGGAATACGAGCCAAGGTTTTTGCATTAAGCATTAATGTAACATTTTTTTTGCTCTTCAGCTAAAAAACATAAAATTTTGAATAAATATACCTCAAACGTCAATCTCAAAAATGAAATTTACATATATTTAAAAAAGTTTTATCAGATATTTCATGTTTTCTTTAGCTAATTTCCACATTTAAAATTGGTTAACCAATCTTGTTATGTTAAAAATCGATTTTTTTCCCTAGGGATGTCCAATTTTTCCAATGCTCCGTTTATTCGCCATTTTCTTTGATATGTAATCTTAATTTTCTTCACTTCACACTTTACTATTTTATTGCTGTCACCTCACAACTGTCAAATCTGTTGTTATTTTACAGATTACGTCTATTTAGTAGTAATCTAACCTGTATTAACAGATCTTTCATTTCATCCTAACATATTTATTTCTGTATATATCTATCTATTTCATTCAACGTTTTCACTAATCGAACAAGGTTGCCATATATACTTTACTACCAGTTAAAATAAGCTAGTAGTAAGATTATGAGCACCAGTATCACTAGTATTATTAATCTATTTTAGTAAGTACCTCCTAGTTGTAAAATTTAGTAAAAGGTTATGAGCTCGGCTCTTTATCTTTAAGTTCCGACCTTATGTCGAGTTCAGTTGTAGTAGAGAGACTGTAGTGTCGCTTTTTATTAATCTGAATAAATAATATTTTCTTGTAACATTTATAAATATTTTTTTTAATAAACGTCAATAACGTTTTCTTAACTTATATATATATATATATATATATATATATATATATATATATATATATATATATATATATATATATATATATATATATATACCGAGTGGCGCTCGAAATCCATTATATAGGAATTTAACATGGGAAAACTGTTCTTCCTTACGCGTTGCTCCACAAATTATTTTTAATAAAAATGCAGCTAATAAAACAACTGAAATTTGTTATGAAAATGTCGAAATCAGGTCAAAAATAGAGAGTTTGTAAAATTCTTAAGCAGAATAATTATTTCATTTTATACAGTTCAAAAACTCATTTTTCTTCTTAAAACACACAATATTTGACAATTAAAGCATTAAGTATTTGTTTGTTTTTGTTTTAATTTTAAGGCTAACACTATTAAACTGAAATTTTCAAAATTAATTACTAAAGTAACATGCTCTACAATGTTATCGCATCTCTTCAAATAAAAAAGTTACCAATACTGAGGAAGCATAATATTGAGACATTCTGTGGTTCTCGGATACGGGACACCCGGATTATTTTTGTTATTATTGGAAAATAAAAAAATCATTCAAATATATATTTATATAAGCCGACCGACACATGGGAGATTAACATGTGACATCAGTTAATTGTGAATAGTATCTCCCCAGTGTAAGATATGCTGAAATTTTGTATACACATTGGAGGATTTTCATTCTACGGATTACAAAATATGTTTTATTATTTATAAATATACTTAATTTTTTTTAGAAAAAATAAATTATTTAAATATTTAGTTATAAGTAAAAAAACAACCAAGTTACCATAAGAAATAGAATATAAAAAATAAATAAAATCTGTTTATAAGCATTGATGTTAACTACCGTATTTTTATTATGAATCTTTTTATTATTAATTTACAAAATATGTAAAATCGTACGTGCAGAGAATATCAATGTAGATATCCAACAATGAATTTCATTGTTTCTTAATTGATGGCTATTATTTTGGATACTTGATTTTTTAAAAATTAAAATATCTTAAAAACAACTGCGTTTATCAAGTTTTAGCAAGAGTACCTATTTTATGTATTTTTGCAGTGTATGTAATATTTTATAGTAAAAATGAAAAAATGTTAATAGACAAAAAACTAACGTTTAAAAACTTTCATGACTTTCCCATATGAGTTGCCTCTGGTTGAGATACAGAAACAAAAGAAAGTATATGCATGTAAATAATTAGTATCCTCATAACAAGTTTGAACATTTTAGTACAACTAGTAGAGTTATTATTAAAAATGTGTCTGAAGAGGTACACGTTCAAAGAGCTGTAACTCTAATGAATAGTTTCCGTATACACTTTCATATAACGTACAATAAATAAAAGGCATTCACGTTCCAATATTCCTTGTTTAATTATATTTAGGACGTTTTGAGCTAAATCCGCTCATCATCAGCAACTAAAAAATTCATGTTGAGAATTATGAATAAATACATGTAGTATTGAAGCAGAATTACGTTGTTGTACATCAGCGAAAGTTGTGAAATTACATGTGAATTATATTCTACGTAGTCAGATGGAGCATGGGCCCCCAACTCAACAATGCAACATGCCGCTAACTCGGCCCATTATCAACTGCCGTGTTAGCGGCATGTTGCATTGTTGAGTTGGGGGCCCATGCTCCATCTGACTACGTAGAATATAATTCACATGTAATTTCACAATTTTCGCTGATGTACAACAACGTAATTCTGCTTCAATAGTACGTGTATTTGTTTATAATTCTCAACATGAATTTTTTAATTGCTGATGATGAGCAAATTTGGCTCGGAACGTCCTAAGTATAATTAGACAAGGAATATTGGAACTTGAAGGCCTTTTATTTATTGCACATTATCAACATGGTTCCCTCATACAACATTTAAATTACTTTCATATAACATTTTTTACTCAAAATATATGGTTTTATTTTGGCACACTCTTCCTGAATCACCCTGTATAGATATGTATACCGGGTGTCTACTTTTTGTAGACCATAGGAAATACAATGGTAAAATTTTCATATTGCTCTAAATTCTGCCCTATTTATTTTATATGGAGAATAAGGACACTCGACAGTACAGATGTCCCAATAAAGGTGTAGTACTTACAAAAAATTTACATATAAAATACAAAAGTAAATACAATTAATATCAACTAGGAATAATTATATACAAATAAATCATTAGATACACAATAAATATACGTAAATAATTAAAAATACACAATGAATTTATAATACATAGTGAGTTTCCCCAGCAACAGTTTGTAATTTACTGTGTCATATGTTGATGACAAATATATAAATACTACGCCGGTAGCTAAATGATTTTCAAAGACATCTTAAATATTCCGAGTGAGGTTGAGTACTTGACTAGAACTTGATTTTCCTTGACGGAATTCAGCTTGTTCAGATATGATTTAATCGTCAATAATGAAAACTATGCGGTTGAGTATTATTCTCTCAAATAATTTGTACAAACAGCAGAGGAGAGCGATTGGTCTGTAGTTTCATTAAGTGGTTTGCCAGGTTTAGGTATGGCAATTATGTTGCTCTTTCTCTATATCCTAGGAATGTTGTTAGATTCCATACAGTTATTAAATAGAAGTATTTGTTCATTGCGGAGGTCATCTAACCCTGCTGATCTCCCAACCGAAAGAGTTTTAAAAGCAGTCTCTAGTGCATTAATAGTAAATGGGCAGCTGAATTCAATCGATTCCTTCTCGTGATTGCGTTTCAGTTTCTGATAACTTGTTTAACTAGTTTTACCTTTTAAGATTAATTGTGTAGCCACTTGGTTAAGGGTGAACTTTGGTACTTACTTTTGCTGAGTTGGATCGTTGTTTAGCTTTTTGATTGTCTTCCATGCAATTCGACTGGAGTGTGTATATGTTCTCTACAAGTTGTTACAATTTTTGCCTACGCTTTTTATTTAATTCTTTTGTAAGAATATCAACCAGCTGCGCTGAGAAGGGATCTGCTCATATTTTTATTAATAATTAATGTACATCTGTTCAATATTTTTGCATAATTCAAGAATAAATTCCGACCTACAACCTCTTGGAATGGTTCACTTCGACATATTTTTTACCATATCAATAAAATCGTCATAATGCCCAGGAGTTGGTTCAATGGTTTGTATCGCTTTATCTATTTCGGTAGAAAAAACTTCCCTTATTAGTTTCTTGAAGTTGAACCTCCACGGGAAGGCACTTTCTTCAGTTGGACAACTGCAGAGATGAAATCAGGATTGTAGCCTATTTTCCATCTTCCACTGTTGAAAAAGGATGGTGACCGTGTATTGCAAATGAGGTAAAACCCTTCAGATTCAGCCCAGGGCTCAACACTTTCCCTACCATTATTGGTTTCTACATAACCCTGAGCAGTATGATGACTGTTAAAGTCTCCAACAATTATTCTGTGTAACGTAAAATAATTTTGATTGATATGCTTAAAGTTAGTTGTTGGAGGCTTGTATGCAGAAGTTATAGATAATTTCTTTACTTCCACTGTTAGTAATACAATATTATTTGAATCCGTGAGATGTGTCCAATCATGTTGTAGATTTGCTGTGACGAAGATCGCGCTGCCATATTGATCATTCCATTATTCTTGGGTCTGCAGTCGTTTCTCCCTCGGTGAGTTTCTTGTACACAAAGAATGTGGCAGTCATTGGCTCTGCATATGTCAGCAAATAATTCTTTCGAAGAAGATAATCCCTTTATGTGCGCAGAGATTAAAATTAAATATACGGTTTGGTAGTAGCATATATATATATATATATATATATATATATATATATATATATATATATATATATATATATATATATATATATATACTTAATAAAAATTCTGAAATCGACTACGTTAAAAACGAATTAACGAAATGTCAGTATAAAATTAAAATTTTATAAATAATAATTATAATTTATACTTAAATATTCAATAATAATAATATTTCAAAATATTAAAAAAGTTAATCTTATAATATTTTATTTATTTTTTTAAATTTAGCTATTAGACCAATAATTTCTTCAATTTCTTTACCAACTTCAAAATTATGTAGTTACATAACTAAAATCCTGTACCTTGCAATTGAGGGTGAGACTCGTTATTAAATTAAAGACAGTTTTCAATTCTCGGAACTTATTCAAAATTACCAAGTACCTAAAGATTTTGTATTAATTAGCTTAAATGTAGTCAGTCTTTTTACAAATATTCTGCTCGAATTAACAGTCACTGTAATAGAAGAAAAATGGAAAATGATAAGTCATCACACTGCCATACCTAAAAATGAATTCATTGATATAATCAACTTCATATTTAATAAATCTTTTCGTTTATAACGGGCAGCAATACCAACAAATATTTGGTTGTCCAATGGGCAGTATTATGAGTCCAGTTATTAGTAAGTATGTCATGGATTGGATTCTGGATCAGTCTGTTCCCCAACTTCCTTTTGAACTTCCTTTCATTGATAAATACGTAGACGATATAATATGTGCTGTGCCAAGTGATAAAATAGAGACGTTACAAATATTTAACAGCGTTAATGACAATATACAATTTACCGTCGAAAAAGAATCACAAAATAGTGTTCCATTATTATTACCGTTATATTGGATTGGTATCAAAAGCCGACATCGTCAGGAAAATATCTCAATTATCATTCAGATCACACACATGGAACCAAAATTAACCTAGTATTATGTCTAAAAAACAGAATTAAACAAATCTTTCATCAAACGCTGCAAAAGTACATACCATATTTAACTAATGAGCTGATACATGTATTTAAAGACGACAAACATCTAATTTTCGCTACAAAAAATTTGAAAACTGTCACTAATTTATACTCAAATATTAAAGATAAAACTGAAATCACAAACCAGTCAAATTTAATATATAAAATCCCGTGCGGGCGGTTGTTATAGGAGTTATATTGGTCAAACCACACAAAAGTTAAGCGTCTGGTTGTCACAGCACAAACAGGGAAAGAAGAAAAATAGCACTAAAAATATTTGTGCTTTAGCAGCTCATGTACAAAATACACAGCGCTTTGTAAATTACGATGAAACTACCATCCTTGAATTTCAAAATAATTACACAAGATTATTTTTAGAAACGTGTTACATCACCACTAATAACACGGTGAATTATAAAACCGATACACAAAATTTAAGTGCTATTTATGCATATTTACTGAGTAATTTTTAATAATAACAAAACTAAATACAAAACTAAACTTTTTGCATTCATATTTACCACGCTTTTGGTTGATTTGCCGCGCTAGCTCTGTTCTCTTCTTCTTTGTGTTGTACCCAGATCACCTTACAACTTATTTCTAAAAAATAAAACTTTTCACGTTTCGGCCGGTATGTGTTTCAAAATTTAAAACCTTTTTTTTATCAAAATATAAAAAAAAACTTTTAAAGTGTTTATTTTAAACTGTGTAATGTATAAAACTCTTCCAAATTTATTAACATGTATTCATAAAAAAAGTTAAAAGATGATAGATGTTCCTACGACTGTTAATTTTAAAATTTACAACTATAGTTAAACATATTTGTAAGTATTACAACTTCAACATGTAACACTCAAGTTATACAATACAAATGTACATTTAATATTCCCTGATAAGTTACAAAACTAGTAACGAAATTTTGGAATTTTAAATAAAATTAAAAACTACATGGTTATTAATATAATTCCTGCCAAGCTCCGCCGAGAAATCTATTACTTATTTTATCAATAATTTATTTTGAATTACTTATTTTGAAGTATTTTTTACAATGTAACCCTACATTACATTTTCTACAGATGAAAATACTTTTTCTGCAACACCTTCGATTAGTTTGCGAATATTATATCAATAACATTCTCAAACCGTGTATTGTTTGTAGTCGTAGATACCCGTCTTTTTACCGGATTTCCATATGTTTGTAGTAAACTTTCGGCCAAATATCTTTGACGTATCAATAAGATTTCTTGATTTGATTTATTTATATTACCGTGTTGTGGATATGTGGCAATAGGATTAGTTAGAAAGAATTTATTTTTTTATAATTTATTTATAAGGACGTTTCGATGCTGGTCCAGCATCATCTTTAGCTTTCTAACATATTATTTATAAACTTAAAATGTTAAAATAAATAATATTGTTACAATAACACATTTTTCTGAGATGAAAAAACGTTTTTTATTGTAACAATATGGTTTTTTTAACATTTTAAGTTTACAAATAATATGTTAGGAAGCTGAAGATGATGCTGGACCAGCATCGAAACGTCCTTATTAATGAATTATAAAAAAATTAATTCTCTCTAACTGATCCTATTGCCACTCTTCCACATCACGAATTCTCGTTGGATCACTACTACACAACATATTTATATTACCGGAAAAATTAGAAGCCACTGTAAGGAACATAACGTTGTTAATTCAAAATTACCTTCAATATACGAATTGAATAGGTAGCTTTCCTTCTGCATCATCGGAATGTGTATTATAAACCATAGAAGTAAATAAAATGTGTGAAAATTAAGTACACAATCATATAAACCTAGCTCATACAAATATCAATTTAATTTAATTATATTGAAAAAAATGTTTACCTCCCAGTCGCGTAGACTTTCAATTATGAACCATTTATAAAGTAATAAAACAGTTCAAAGAACAAAATCTAATTCACTTTTAGTTGAGATACTGTACTTTAATTTACTCTTTACTGTACATTACTCTTTAGAACAAAATCAAATTCACTTTTAGTTGAGATACTGCACTTTACTCTTTAGGAAGAATTATCGCGCATGAACCAAACTGTACTTGCGTCAGTGACATCAAAAAATGTTTAAATGATGCCACTCTTATAAGATACTGTATGTAGTAATGGGTTAACATGTCGCAGTATTCGTTTCACTCGAATCAAGTCATTCCTGGTAGAATTTTCTAAACATCTTGAAGCAACACCTACTGCGTAAGCAATATCTGGTCGAGTACTTGTCATCAGATCCCGTGCGAGGTTGCTAGTCCCCCATCGGGCGCCTCCCCAGAAGGCGGATATCGGGATGCTCACCAGATATGGTGGGTACCGAGGAAATTAAATACTCGGGGTGGACCAAAAATAGCAACTGCTGCCTTGCACCCTGGAAAACAACCAAGTTAGGAAACCTAGATATCAGTATCGGAATTCGAATGGAAATAATGAAGATAACCAATCGCAATTAAAGAAACAGATTAAAAGCAAGGAAAAACGACATGAAAATAGCCACTTGGAATGTTCAAATGATGTTAAAACCAGGAAAATTATAGAAGTTATGCAAGAAATAGAAAAGGCCAATATTGGTATAGTAGCTCTTCAAGAAGTTCGATGGAAGGTACAAGGACATATACGTAAGAAGAACATGGATTTCTTTTATAGTTGATCACATAACAATAGTGGACAAATGGGAACAGGATTTATTATAAATAAAGAATATATGATGTACTTCTTAGGATTTGAGCCATGCAATGAAAGAAAAAAGCTTAGATTAGAAGGACGTTTCCGTTATATCAAAAGATGAGTACCAAAAACAAGAATTTAATATTAAGTTAGAGGACATATGCTAAAAAATACCCAAGTACGGCATAACAATTATACTTGGAGTTTCAATGCTAAAATTGGCAAAGAGCACTTCATGCCATCAGTCGCTAGCAAATACACTATACCCGAAGAAACAAGCGAAAACGGAGTACTGTTGGGACAATTAGCCATAAGAAATAAATAAAAATAGTACGTACTTGCATTCCACATAAAAGAATTCATAAGGGAACATGGAAAATACCTGAAATAAGTAAAATAAATCAAATAGATTATGTTTTAATACAAGATCGGTACGTGTCATCTATAATGGATATAAGATCATGCAGAGGATTAAATTGCGGATCTGATCATTACATGGTAAATGTAATTGTAAGGGAGAGACTGTCAAATATACAAAAATATAAAGGAATAAAAAAAACAAATGGAACCTAGACAAACTAAAGAACGAAGATGAAATAGAGAAATACCAAAAGCATTAAATCACGAAATCAAATAAATTAAGAACAAAGAACATGAATCAACTGAAGTGGAAGAGAAGTGGACAAATATTAAAAACAGCATAATAGATGCTGCAGAGAACACAATTAGAAATACTAACTCCAATAAAAACAGAATGGTTTGATGAAGAT
Source organism: Harpalus rubripes (assembly GCA_963082715.1). Taxonomy (NCBI): domain Eukaryota; kingdom Metazoa; phylum Arthropoda; class Insecta; order Coleoptera; family Carabidae; genus Harpalus; species Harpalus rubripes. The sequence goes on from OY720455.1 coordinate 19,484,630, forward strand.
TGTCGGAAAGCCTTAGAGAAGAAGGACATAGCCAGACAAAAAATTATACAGATAGAGGCAAGAAATAAAGTTGATCTATACAAACAGTATAGGAAGGAAGCTGAAAAGATATGCCGAAAGAAAAAACGGGAAATGATGAAACGGAGAATAGAGAACCTTGAAACAAGTAATAATAAAACGGAACAGAGAAAGTTCTATAGAGCTGTAAAAGATATGATCGCAGGGTTCCAGGAAAGATTAAATATTTGTTAAGAAAACAACGGAGTAATATGCAGAGAAGAGGAACAAATATTAAAAAGATGGCAAGAATATTTTGGAGTATTACTAAACAAAGAGCAAAATAGCGAGAAAGATTTAAATAAAAGAACATTCCAAACCGCACAACCGTATAAACCAATACCAACACTAGACGAGAAAAGAACCGCGATTTCAAAAGTTAAAAACAATAAATCACATGGAGGGGATTTAATTGTAATATAATTAATGAATGGAGGTGAAGAACTAGTAAATTCAATACATAGTTTAATAGGTAAAGTATGGGACAGGGAAGAAATGCCCGAAGAGTGGAATAAAGGAATTATATTCCCAATCCATAAGAAATGAGATAAAATGCAGTGCAGAAAATATTGCGGAATAACATTGCTAAGTGTTTACAAAATACTCACTAATATACTAGGATAGGATAACGCCATATTCAGAAGAGATACTATAGGAATATCAATGTGGATTTCGCCCCAACAGGGGAACAGTAGATCATATATTTACTATAAGACAAATATAACTGACAAGTTTTAGGAACATAATAGTGCGTTACACCTCCTCTTTATAGATTTTAAGCAGGCTTTGATAGTATTGACAGATAAACTTTATAAATTTCTAGAACTTGGAATTCTTCAAAAAATAATAAACCTAATAAGAATAACAATAAGTAACACAATAGCAAAGATCATGATAGCAAACAAAACTACTGAAGCCTTTGAAATTACTACGGGTATTAAACAAGGTGACTCACTGTTTGCAATACTCTTTCATTTATCACTTTACTCGATGTTAACCCTTATCCGGATAGTTCAATTTCAGAACGTAACCGCATAGTCGGAATCCATTGGACTCTATATGTTAAAGTGCCGTTTTAATAATAGTTATAACTTTTTAGGTATTCTGTAATGTGTGAACCCTATATCACTTGCCGTAGATATATGATCATCTTTAGATGTTGGTTCAGTGTCTCAATAATTGATGTTATACGCTTCTTCATCGTCTGACAAGCAGTCAAAAATTTCTTGCAGTTCCTTGTCAGTAAGCCCTCTAGTTGTCATAATCTCTGTAATATTGAAATACTAGCTACAATATTTTGATCAAATTTATAATATTTAGCAGAATCACGTGGAAGGTACATACCTGATAAAAATACACGTTCTTGTACACAAAATTGAAAATACGAGTAAGTTAGCTTACAAAATGACTCTTAGGCCAATGAATATAAAACTATTATTATCAAGCGCTGAAGCAACACATGTTCATAATTCAGCACATGCGCATTTTGCTTCTGCACGTGAACATTACGTATATATAAGATATAAGTTCGCCGGACTTACACTATACGGTCAGGTCAGAAAATTATTAAATTGTTTATATTTTGTAAACTATTTTTTTTTAAATTAATTTTCTCAATATGGATATGCTGTAATTATGAATCTAGGAGAATTCACAAAAGTATAATTTTTTATTATAAAAGTTGTTTAAAATAATTTAAAAGAACTTAGCTGTTGGGTCCAGTGGACTCACCTTGACCGGATAAGGGTTAAAACAAGTAGAGAAAGGTAATGTCTTTAGTAAATCTAAACATATATGCTGTTATGCAGATGACAGCAGTTATAACAACTGATATTTATACAATGGAGGATATGTAGTGAACATAATTGTACAAGAAGGAAAGAAAATAGGATTAGTAATAAATGAAGCAAAGACTAAATATATTAAAATGAACCCACAAAGGTACGAACATAATGCGCAAAATATACAGATACAAAATTATCTATTTGAGAAAGTAGAAAATATCGACTATCTGGGTTCAATTGTCGAGAAAAACAAAATGAGCATATGCGTTAAAAATAGAATACAAGCTGTAAATAGGGCCTACTTTCATATAAATCTTATGAGATCTACACTTTCATCGGAGAAAACTAAATTAAAACTATACCTGACCCTAATAAGACCCGTTGTTACTTATGGAGCCGAAACATGGACGATGAAATACCAAGATGAAAATGATCTACGTACCTTTGAGAGAAAAAAATGTAAGGAAAATATATGGACCAATTCTGGAAAATGGATACTGGAGAATAAAATATAATAAAGAAATAAACGATATACTGGAAGGTGCAAATATAGTGAGATTTTCTAAATCACAAAGACTGCGGTGGATGGAACATATTCAAAGAATGAATAAAGATAGAGTACCCAGGACTGAAATAGTAGATTATACGGACCTAGAAAAAAAGAAGAACAAGATAGAGAGACCAAGTAATAGAAGACATAAGAAAAACGAAAGTGAAGAATTGGATGGAGAACGCCAAAGAAAGAAACGAATAGAGGCAAATTGTAGAGGGAGCCAAAGCCCATGATGGGCTGTAGAGCTACAGAAGAAGACTTGTCATCAGATACACTAATGCTCTAACTACTTGCATGTAAGTGTAGTTTTCCTTTTTAAAATTACCTTCTGCTTCCTTTAATTTATCAAGTTTCTTTTGATAATGGGTGTAAATTCTGATCAGCATTCGTTCATGCCAAAACGTTCCAGTATTTTCTTTGTGTAAGATTTCTGGTGTATTTTAATTGAACTGTTTGTTGCTGCTATGAAACCAACCAGCAACGTGTAGAGCCATTAGCAATTTGTCTGTTCCTTTGTTTAAAATGAACAAGCAATGATAAGCCTCGCTTCTTTTAAATCCTAATTTCAGTAGAAACTTTGGTGCTTGCTTAAGTCTATATAGACTTCTATTAAGACTGCAAACCATATCAGAATAATCTTTGTATCTAGCTGGCTGTTGCATGTAAATTTCTTCGTCGAGCTTACCATATTAAAAATTCCGTTGACACGTCTATTTGCATTAGTGACATCTCATCCGCTGTGACGCTCAGCAAAGCTCTAATAGTTACAGCCCTAGCTACTGAATTAAACATATGATCGTAGTCAACTCTTTTTCGCTGTGAGAATCATCCCTTATTCTGTCAACCGAATTGCCTTTCTTCCATTAAGTAATTTCTCCAAAGTCCATGGCTGATTTTTACTTAGTGATTTTATTTTACTGTCCATTGCCTTTTTCTAATTTTCTCTCAATTCACTTGGTATTGTCTCAGTGTACGAAGTTATTTCCACCATATCCAACACATTTTTACATCAACTGGCACAATACATGTTTTTAATTTATCAGGTGGTTTAATTTTAAAAAGATCACATAGTTGCACACTACTTTTTTTTCGTTCTGAAATTTTGTAGACTTATTATCTATATCTTTGTTTTCGCTCTTCTTTTTTAGTATATCTTCGTTTTCTTCTTTTTATAAAAGAACTTGGTCATTATTTAAACAAATTTCAGTCATTTTTTCTTTTCAATCAATGGTTTCTCGCTGAAAATAACATGTCGGGATGTGATTAACTTATTATTTTCTCTTACCCATATACGATATCTAGCGTCTTTGACGTAATCTTTTAAAATTTATGTCTGAGCTGTTTTATTAATTTTTTTTCTTCGTTGCTTAGGATTATGAGCAAAATACGTACTTCCTATAATACATAAAATGTTTAAAGGGGGTTTCCTAGCATGAGCATGCATGATGGAACGTGTTGTCTCAACCACAGTCCTATTTTCGCGTTCGCCGCATCCAATCTGCTCTAGTGTACATGGCATTGTAAGTCTTTGCTTTACTACTGTTGGGGTGCGACTCCAGGCACCCAACAGGGAAGGACTTTTAGATAACAATACTTAGTGTAGTTTCTACTCGATTAATTACTTATAATTTTTAATACAAAACATTAATTAGACAAATATTCGAATGCGAATTCTCGCAGAAGTCGGAGCTCTGGCAGCTTCTCGTAGCCTGGTCGGATTAGCTTTAACCGTGGGTCTGCTGGATGAACCCGGCTTCGGTCAACGGTGTGGTACTGATTCTTCAGCGGTGTCAATCTTCGAAGGATGAATGGCTTCGGTCCTAACTGTGGAGCTGTCAGTCTAGAAGATGAGGTCCGACTGGAATCAGCTCGTGGGAAAAGCTGAGGCTACAGCCGTGGGTCCGCAGGATGTAGCCGGCTTCTGTCGACGGCACGGAGACAGGACCTCGAAGGAGAATTCCGCTTCAGGTCGTAAGACTTCTGATCTGGTGGCTGCTTCTGCTGAGGAAGTGCCCTCAGAGGCAGCCGCTGTGCAGTCGGGAGAGATCTTGGTCGCTCGCTGATCGCTGAAGGTCGGCCTCCGGTCGATGGAGAGGTGCGCACCTTCAAGGTAGATCGAAACCTTGAAGACGGGCCCGGAGAAACTGACGGTCGTGTCGATCCTGCTCTGGCCTTGTTGGCAGACCCAACCGTGAAGTTCTTCCGTTGCCAGTGTCGGATCTGGCCCGAAGTGGTGAAGGTCGGTGGACCGAGAAATTTTTCGCTTAAAAAAAAGTCTAGTTCCGTAAACCTGTGGCAGGTTGGAAAAAGAGAGTGACCGTCAGCTTATCCTTGCTGTTACAGTCGAGTTGATCGTTCGTCGCTCAGTTAAGAACCGTGGGAGTCGTGACTCGGAGCGAAAACCGCGTAAAGATGCCGTGTACCGCATACTCTCTACCTAAATCCAAAGTATCAAGTCGACTGACGAAGTAACTTGATACACTCAACGCCATCTAGCGGGAACGCCGCGCGCTGCTCAGGCGATCGATAATCGTGACGTGTTATTTCGCTCCTCGCAACGCGGAGTTATCTGCTGCTAGTTGCACTATTTGCTTGCAACCGATCCATAATATGACGCTTACGCGGTCAAAACTAGTTCCCGCGCCGATTGAGCATCAATTACATAGCTTCGTGTTCTTTGTGATGGCGCGACGCAACACTACATTCTTCTGAACAATTTTCTGACGATACCACTATCGAATTCACCGCCATTGTTGCTTAGAAAATCCGTAATAATGTGTTCTACGACTTCTGCTTTCATTAACATTTGTTCTAGTTTCATCGGTACCTCAGATTTTTCTTTAATCAGATAAATATGTCTAAAGTGGCAAAACTCATCTTTAAGTAGCACAAAATATCGAAAACCTGATAAGAAATAGAGAAATGGTCCACGTAGGTCCACATTCATGAAATCCCCTAGTTTAGTTGCTTGCTCTCAAGTACCAAATTTTAACCTGTGTGCTTTTCCATATATGCACCCCTCACATACAGTTCACTAGCCAATTCTACATTGACTCCCAATTCTAGAGAAATTATATTTTTCACAAACCTACCTTTTATTCTGATGACCAAGGCGTTCGTGGTACAACTGAAGCAAACTTTCTTCTATGAAAAAAAATATTTCAGCTGGTATCTTGGGTTTTATAAGTCCTCCAAATCGACTTTTAATACCTAGTAATTTTGTTACACCATTTACTTTGAAGTAACAAATTTCAGCTCTTGCAGAAAATTCACTTGTGGAATTTTTGTCTTGTGTAGATAAAACCGAAAACATTTTTTTTTTTTTTTGGGACATACCATACATCAGTTAGAGTTATCACCTAGTTTTTAACTTATAAAATATAATAAGAGCAATAAATCATTAATGAAAATGTTACTTTTAAATTATATATTGTTTTATAGAAAACATTGTTTACTATGATACAAATTATTGCAAAATGTAAACTACAACATTACTGCCCACATAGTCTTGACAATAAATAGTTCTATAGTAATAAGCCCAACTTCACATGCAATAAACATTAATAGTCCTGACTATAAAGGAAAAAAAGATTATAGTATATTACAGTATGTTTATAATATCATAATATTTATTCCATTTACTTGTAAATAATAATATTGTAAAAAATTAAAAACTCTCTTTTACAGTTGTATATTGTTTATAACTGTACTCTCGTACACATGCAAATTTATACATTGTGGTTAATAAAAAATACAATGCAGCATTCAATATCAACTCTTCGTGTTCATTTATTTTAAAACCTTTACTTTGTGCTACAAATATATAAGTTTACAGTTCATAACATAATTTACAGCTAATTATATTAATATAAAAAAATTAGCCATAAATTTCTCGATAGACTGCATCCCTGTCCAAATATATATAAATTTTAAATTTATATATAATTGCTTCTTTGACATAAAGGGAGAACTCTAACAAAAGATTCTTATATGGTAGATGTAATGGAAAATTAATTGCATTGGGCTTATAGTTTAGGATAGTATAGTTATCCTGTAATATATAATATTTATTATTTAATATGCATACTTTGTTTGAATTACACCACAATGTAGAATATATATAATGAATGCAATGAACACAAGATAAAGTATGAAAAGCGGCGATATCTAAATTACGGACCAAGACAGAAAGAGAGCAAAAGGTAGGTATCTTTGTGCAGTCTTGGGTAAAAATTTATTCTCAATAACAAATGTCGAATAAAATATAATTACAACTGTCAAATGTACACACAGGTACCTGATTAACCTAGCGTCGGAACGGTGGGGTATCATATACCCGAACGTGGTTCACAATTACACATTAAAGCACCAATGTGCACTAGTTCTGCTAGACTTCGTGTATCTTCGTATTAATCCTTCAAGCAAACAGAAATATTCTGAATTTACTTGGTAAGCTGTTGGTATGAGAGTAGGAATTGTTTTATTCAGTGCGTGCATCTTATAATACACCGTTCGAATTCTATAATTATTGGATCATTGCATGCATTATTAGTGATGGGTCGTTCATTCAATTTTATTGAGTTAGTTCATTTTGTTCCGCTCCTTAAAGTGAGTCGTTCAATGTGAATCGTTCACTTAAACGACTCTTTTCAAAAGCACAAACGCTCTTCATGTGTGCGGTGACTGCTGTGCGCACTTGCGCGAGTGTTGTATGTTTTGAACGACTCGTAGCGTAGAGCATAGCATTAGCTCAGCTCTGTGGTGGGTCGAGTAGCCCGCCACGTTACCACCCCAACCAAGATTATTGTTTATATATTATTTCGTTGTTTATACATATATTTTACAAATATACCTGTCATTCTCTCTTCATTACATATTTATTTATATATTTATTTATACATTCATATAAAGGTAATGAAAAACCTTTTTCGTTACAGCTCTATTCCCTGCTCCGTGCTGTATTTCGTGCAGCTGTGCTACTGCGCAATTTACTGAGCGGCGAGTTATTTCCTAGTGTTCTGTTTAATGAACAATGAGAACTATTTAAATAGCACTGCACGTGAACGATGGCTCAGGGCAAGAACTCACGAAGAGATAGTGTGAACTGGTGAGCCATACGCCATACTGTGTGAACTAAAGAGCCGTTCGTTTATGGCTCATTAAAGTGAGTCGTTCAAAATGAACGACTCGTTCATGAACGATCCATCACTGCATCATAGTCTTTGCATTTTTGTTTTACATATTTTTCTAGGTAAATTTAAATTACTTATTACTAGCTCTAGAAAACTATCAAATTAATTTATTAGCATGTCTTATGAAAAGGAGCAAGAGAACTTACTGTAGTTATGGGCGGAAACCAAATATGAGAATAAACAGGAATCAGCATCGGCTTCAGAAGCTGAAATGGAAAGTGGACCATCTTAGTAAAAGATCTGTAGATTCGGACACCGGACAAGAAATTTATGATACACATTCTTGATATCATGGGTTGTAGTTTGATAATCCAATTATACTTTATTTTTTGGCATAATCCATATTCTTGTCTTTGTGTATTTTAGCTGCCGCTCATAGCAAATTTTAATAAATCTGTTTTGCTCTTGCGGATAAGACTTTTAGCCACCATGTAAGCAGTTGTTCGAAGACGATTATTTATAATTTTTGTTGGACAAATTCTTTACGAATAAAATAATTTGAAGTGTGTCTCTATAAGCGGTACACGGCGTTAAAAAAGTTTAACTGTGCTTTTTCTATTTGGTCAAATGTATGACAGGACAGTGTTGTATAGTTTCATTAATGTATCACATGAATATGTTTTTATCTTTATCAGTGTACTTTTAATCACATCTGTAACTTTATTTCCTTTGTTGATAAAATCTTCCGTCGCTTGTTTATAGAGACCTGACGAGGAAAGTTTTACTCTCAGTTATGTGTATGTATTTGTCATTTTTAAACTTTGATTAACACGTTCGCGCTGTAGTGCCAAATCATTATAATTCTTTGAAGTTCGTAGTTATGAAAAACTGATTTTGAAGTTAATATTGCAAGATTTTATTTTTTAATTGAATATATTACAAATTATATCAAATTAAAATGACAGCTTTTGATAAATTCTTTCAAAAATTTTCGGCGTGTACCACCGGTGGTACACGTCGGCCCTGACTAAAGTACATCGTGTACGACCGGTGGTACACGCCGGCGCGAACTTGTTAATACTTTTTTTAATAAATTCAGGCCATTACTAGGTAGATATTCAAGTTGTTTAAGTAATATGTTATCAAGTCCTAGGCTTTTATTTGGTTTAAGAAGTCTGGTGGCGTTTCTTAGCTCAGTTTCTGTAATTTCAGTATCCAAATAAGGGTATTAAGCATCGTAGTATATTATATCTATGTTTATTTTTTGTCAAAACAGAGTTCTCTAAAAATTTTATATTTCATATTTGCTTCTAGGTATCTAGCTACTGATTGTTCGTTCATATTTGTTGCTTTGCATTGCGTTGGGCTTTTTCGTGCTTCACTTCTAAGAGAATTGCAACTTTCATTATATCAATGTTTGCTCTTTTTTACAGTTAAACTGGACTCTCTACCTGCGATAACATTTTCTTTTACAATACCAATTTTTTGTGAGACTGATTCTATTATATTTTTTAAATCGTAATATGATTCGGGTTCTTCAGTTTCAGCAGAGTAATTGTTCAGACATTTTACCATCTCTTCTTGATACAGCAGTATTATGCTTCAATCCCAGTTTATTTTAAATTACTTAGTTACAGGAATATTTTCTCTTTCTTTATTTGAAATACTTTTTTTTATATATAAAATCCTAATTCTGTAATTACAGATAAATCTTTTAATAGATGTAATATCGCTGGATTGCTACATATTAGGTCTATAACGCTTTTTTACATTTTTGCTTACATATGTGTAGTTTGCTATTGAGTCGGTTATTGTTCTTCCGTTTGTAACGATTGAATTTTCAAGTTCCACAATTTTGTTAAATTCTCGCCCTTTTTTATTGATTGTTTGATCCAGTGTTGTACGCGATGTAGTTAAACTAGTGTTGTATAAAAGTAGGTATATCCTCTGATTGGTGTAGATTTCCGATTTTGCTGTTATAGTCACCGCCCAAAATTAGAGAGTATTTTATGTATTTTTCAAGAATGTTTTGAATTCGCGATTCAAGTTGGTTTTGCTGCCATGTTTTATGACGTCACAATGCAGTGTAGCCAAGTGACATGAACTAAAAACTGGGTCCGTGAAGTACGCACGCCCAATTTAAATACAAAAGATATATTTTTTATGGAGCATTAGTATCAGATTTGTATTGTTTTGTAACACTAAAACGAATATATCACGTCTTATCATTTTTCAGTTATTGCGTGTGGTAAATGGCGTGCTAACTTCACACCTAGCACGCCTTTATGTAGTACTAATTATAAGAGAGATACTATAAGTTAGTATTCCTTAAGTAGAATTTTGTGACGACTCTAAAAAGATATCTCCCCTCAACCTTTTTTAATTATTAGATGTGGTAAATGGCGTGCTAACTTCACACATAGCACGCCTTTGTACAGTACTAATTATAAAAGATGTACTATAAGTTAGTATTCATTGAGGAGAGTTTTGTGACTATTCTAAAATTGTGTCTCCCCTAAAGCCTTTCTACTCATTGCGTGTGGTAAAAGGCGTGCTAACTTCACACCAAGCACGCCATTGTGCAGTACTAATTATAAAAGGTGTACTATAAGTTAGTATTCATTGAGGAGAGTTTTGTGACTATTCTAAAATTGTGTCTCCCCTAAAGCCTTTCTACTCATTGCGTGTGGTAAAAGGCGTGCTAACTTCACACCAAGCACGCCATTGTGCAGTACTAATTATAAAAGGCGTACTATAAGTTAGCATTCATTGAGGAGAGTTTTGTGACGATTCTAAAAATTTAACCCCACCCACCCCTTCTTACTTATTGTGGACTGCAAAAGGCGTGCTAACTTCACACCTAGCACGCCCTTGCGCAGTACTAATGATATTTGATATGCTATAAGTTAGTATTCATTGAGGCGAGTTTTGTGACGATTCTGAAAATTTAACCCCACCCAACCCTTCTTATTTATTGTGGACTGTAAAAGGCGTGCTAATTTCACACCTAGCACGCCCTTGAGCAGTACTAATGATATTTGATATATTATAAGTTAGTATTCATTGAGGAGAGTTTTGTGACGATTCTGATAATTTAACCCCACCCACCCCTTCTTACTTATTGTGGACTGTAAAAGGCGTGCTAACTTCACATCTAGCACGCTCTTGAGCAGTACTAATGATATTTGATATTCTATAAGTTAGTATTCATTAAGGAGAGATTTGTGACGATTCTAAAAATTAAACCCCACCCACCCCTTCTTACTTATTGCGAATTGTAAAAGGCGTGCTAACTTCACATCTAGCACGCCCTTGAACAGTACTAATGATATTTGATATACTATAAGTTAGTATTCAGTAAACAGAGATTTGTGACGATTCTGATTATATAACCCCACCCACCCCTTCTTACTTAATGCGTCTGTATAAGGCGTGCTAACTTCACGCCTAGCACGCTGTACTAATTATAAAAGATTTACTATAAGTTACTATTCATTGAGGATAGTTTTGCGACGATTTTAAATATTTAGTGGGAAGCATTTCAAATAGTTTCAGGCAACTTAATACAGTTTGAAAGAGTCATAAATAAAATAAAGATATTTGGGAAAAAATTTCAAACGAACCCCCCTGAAATTTAATGTAAGCAACATTTTTTCCTGAAGATTGTTGTAACAAGAAATGATATCACACCAAAAAAAAAACAAAAAAAAAATTAATGTAGATACTAACTCAGTACCTCGATTTTTGAATTCTCCAGTTCCAGTTAAGCTTGCATTACCTTATACAGTTTTTTATCTAGATTCTAGTTCGAGAATTTCTAGTCATTTCTAACATAATTGTTATATATATTTCTATAGTAACTTATTAAAAAATAATCAATTGATATATGTCAAATAATTGCGTAGGCTTCCGCAGTCTGAGTCATGAGAAATATTCGTTTGCCGGGAATGGACTGTGTCATATTTTGAGTCAGAGAACGTTTCGCCCGCAGTCGTATGGGACATCTTCAGGAGCAAGGGGGGATAGTACTGTCTTAAACAAGGTTACCCGACGTGTCAACCACGCTAGAGGACGAGTTTAAGCAACAAAGGGAGTAAACTGAGTCACCCCCCCCCTTGTTGCTTAAACTCGGCCTCTAGCATGGCTGACACCTCGGGTAACCTTGTTTAAGACAGTACTATCCCCCCTTGCCCCTGAAGATGCCCCAAACGACTGCGGGCGAAACGTTGAGCTCTGACTCAAAATATGACACAGTCCATTCCCGGAAAACGAATATTTCTCAATTGATATATGTCATATAAAAATGTCATACGTTTTATAATTAATGTAACATAATCAATAAATAATAATTATATTGCGTGCAATTTTAATCTGTAGTACATAATAAATTGGCGACGAAGAGAAAATCCATGAATGTAGAACAATTCAAACAATTCTTAGCTCTTCAACGGCAAAATTTTCAAACTATGATGCAACAGATATTACCACAACAAGCCTCTAATCCTCAAACTGTCCAATCACCAGCTATAATGTATAATTCTGAAACCTTCGACAAAAATAAAGAGCAGTTTCAGCAATATATAGAAAGATTTGAAAATTATTTAACCTTGAAAGGTATTAAAAAAGGGGAGTCGGCTGCTAAATTATTATTGTTAAATAATATTGGAGCAGAAAATTATGATTTATAAAAATTTCTTGTGCTCCAAAAGAAATTTCAGCTTTGAAATACACGGAAGTAGTACAAATACTTAAAGATAAATTATCAGTCAAGAAAAATGTCATCGTTGAAAGACACAAGTTTTTATCAACTAAACAGGAAAATAACCAGTCCTTAAATGAGTATATTACACAATTACGTAAATTCCTACCAAACTGTCAATTTCATTGTGAATGTGGTAAATCTGTAGCTGATTTATTTTTACAGTCACAATTTATTAGGGCCAAACAATTCCTGAATAAATTCTAGCTAAAGAAAAATGAACTTTTGTAGAAGTATTCAAAGAAGCTCAAATTTTGGAAGCCTCTAAAATTGAGAATAAGGAAATATCAGGGAATTTAACAACGAATATTTAATCGGATGATATCAATCGTGTCTCTAGGTCTCAATCAAGAACGAAAAACAAATATTTTAAGAGCAATCCAATTAATAACTCGGGGTAGGGCGCGGATTGGCTCCCCATACAAAAATAATCGTGTCTTACAAGTCGGACCGGAAGCTTTACGCCATGGTAGTATTTTCAAAATTTTTGTGCCATTCAATGCGGACTTGTGTCTAGTTTGCTAATATACCTTGTAAGACATCGAAACCGGGGGCTTTTGACACGAAAGAAAATTTCAAAAAATCTGATGTGGCCAGCACATTACCTTCCGTCAGTTATAAGAGGCATTTACGAAACTTCTACCCGAGAACTGTTACTGATAAACAGCTTTTTATAACTACCAGAATCGATATTTTAAGAACGCAAGTGGTAAACAGGGTAGATCCATAACCTATGAAAATATTTGTAACAGGTTAAAAATTTGACGTATTTAACAAACTGAGCAGAGTCCTACTTTGAACACATTTCCATTTTAGCGCGCGCGCTTCGCTTTGCATCACTACCTTTTTTTGGGATTAGATTCTTCATGAATCCGATAGATGGATCTAGTAGATATTGAACAATTTTCGAACACGGTAACTTTTTACCACTCGTGTTTTCAAACACAGTCGTTAGATGCGGTATCTACCAGTAGAATTTTCGTAAATCCGTATGTATTTTCTATAAAATCCATACAGAAAGTTCCTTGAAAAAGATTTTAAGTTTCTTGTATATACATTACCTTCGACAGTTGTATGTATTTCGAGCAAAAAGATCCTATATTTCGACTAAAATTATAACACAAAAATACTACGAATATGTCAATTGCACTTGACACTGACATCTTTCAATCAGAATTTTCTTAATATAGTTGTTTCTACCATAGCTGGCTAATTTATGAAATTTAATTTCTTTATAATTTTATAACTCTCTATCCATTTAATATGAAGTTTAAAATGCAGTCAAATCGTATAGAGAATACAATGTTCTTTAATATTTATAATAACATTAAATGTGAAAAAATGACGTTTAACATCGTTTTTTTAAGAAAAACTGTTAAAATCTTCAAATGAGGGTACTTCCGGTTGACCAATTATAACCAAAATCTAATCAGCTCTTAATATGGGTGCAACGAAGAGGAATACGAAAGAATTATAATTTTTGGAATTGTAGTATTAGAGTTATCGCAGACGAAAATTTTGTTACACACACACATCCACACACACACACACACACACATCCACACACACACACACACACACACACACACACACACACACACGCACACACACACACATACAGACATCATCGTAAAAATAGTAAAATCGTATTCTAGGGACCTTAAAACGTGCTTATTCATTAAAAACTCACCACCGAATTTTTTGACCAAAGACAATACCTTCCTTACCTAAAGGTGACGGAAGGTAAAAAGGACCGAAAATTACGTGATAAGGTACATTCAAACTTTTTACGGTATTTTATGCACCATTATCCAAAGATCATGTAAGAAATAAAAATCGGGGGCTTAATGCATTTGACACCCAAAAGTCAAAATGCTGTCCAAAACTACATGATGGCGTACATTAAAACATTTTGTGTCAGTCGACGCGGGTATTTGCTTAGTTTGCTAGAATTCATTTTAAGACATAGAAATCAGGGGCTTTTGAGTTTTAAGAAACGAACCAATATTTGAAAAATGGCTGCAAATCACGAGATAAAGTACATTCTAACTTTTTGCGGTGTTTGATGCACTATTATCCAAAGATCATGAATAGACATTTTCAGACATAAAAATCGAAGGCTTAATGCAACAACCAAAAGTCAGAATGGTTTCCAAAAACTATATGATGAAATACATTAAAACTGTTTGTGTCAATCTACGTGGTTATTTGCCTAGTTTGCTAAAATTCATTTTTAGATTTAGAAATCGGGGGCTTTTGACTTTTAAGACACAAAATTCATCTGTGATTTTCTTGTAATACCCAGAGATATAAGTGCGTCTTGATACGTGCTGTTTTATGACACAAGTAAAATCTCGGATGAAATATCTACATAAGTCATTGGAACGGGTTATATGTGAAATTTATGGACAAAAAACTTGTAAACATCTCAACAAAGCTCGTCTAAAAATCTTCAAATCTAGTATATTAAAGAGCTCAGATAAACCATTCCAACATATCAAAATACCCTACTTTATTTCCTCCATGTTAAAGCGTGTTTGAATAAAAATTAAGATGCAATTATGTCTGCAAAATGAGAAATAATGCAAGTAATACCAACACTTTACCTTTAGTAACTCCAGAGAGTAATGGCTGGATTTTGGCAGGAGATGGAAATCTTTACATTCCATCTTGGAATAGTAAAGACTCTCTGCCGCAGTCACTAAGCGAAATCGAAGAATGTGCAATAATCGAATCAGATGAAGAAGAAGAGGCTCAATCCGAGTTTAATGACAAATTATTCGACGATATGTAATATAAATATTGATTTCATTTTTTGCTTTAATATCCCAGTTCTTATTTAATAAGCAGCTTTTTTAATTTCATTTTTTATAATACCCAATTTTATACCTACTCATGTCTTTAAAAGTATTACCGTTTGTGTTTATTTGTAATACGCAAAAAGACTCTATTTCGATTATTTAGAATGTATTTCGAAAATTAGGCATCAACAATTTTTAATTCATCTCATATTGGGTAATTTTTTACATGAATTCTTTTTTGTTAATAGTTCATAATTTTCTGCTCCAATATTATTTAACAATAATAATTTAGCAGCCGACTCCCCTTTTTTAATACCTTTCAAGGTTATATAATTTTCAAATCTTTATATATATTGCTGGAACTGCTCTTTATTTTTCTCGAAGGTTTCAGAATTATACATTATAGCTGGTGACTGGACAGTTTGAGGATTAGATGCCTGTTGTGGTAATATCTGTTGCATCATAGTTTGAAAATTTTGCTGTTGGAGAGCTAAAAATTGTTTGAATTGTTCTGCATTCATGGTTTTTCTCTTCGTCGCCAATTTATTATGTACTATAGATTAAAATTGCACGCAATATAATTATTATTTATTGATTATGTTACTAGGTACGTTCAATAAGCCAAGCAAAACAAGCAACCGGAAGTAAAATTTGTTGAACGACTTTGCTAGCCTAGCATTTGCTTGATTTGCTCGCAAGCAATCCAAGCCACAATTTTCTCGCTTGTCTTGCTAAGTGTCAAATATAATGGCGGGAAATACAAATTTTACATACATGAAGTTAACTTGAACTGTTTCTATTTCTTTATATGGTGCGTGTCTATCAATCACATGTAAAAAAGGCTTTGAGAATTTTGTGATGGATGTTTATAACATTATTAAATCTGAAATATTTTGTTATAGTCAATATAGCTTCTTCCAAATTAACCCCAATATCTGAAAATAAATATATAAATTCATTTTCCATATGTTCGCAGACCAAGAAAAGAAATACAACAGGTACACAATTACACAATGTTATATTTGACACCTATATACGTTTCTCGATGACAGTTGTGGATGACAGTTCGTCATATAGCTAGCAAATCGTTCAGCGCACTAAGCAACAAGTCTCGTTTGCTTACCTAGCATTTGCTAGATTTGCTTACTTCATTGAACGCACCTATTAATTATAAAACGTATGCCATTTTTATATGACATATATCAATTAATTATTTTTTAATAAGTTACTATAGAAATATACATAATAATTACTACGTTTACATGCAGTTTTGAAAATGGTTTCAGTTTTCAGTCAAAATTATGCAAAACTGTTTACATGCAGTTTTCAAAACAAGTTTAAAAATTGATTTGAAATCAGTTACGGCGCATGCGCATTTAGCTGATGTAAGTGACAGATCCTCTTCACTCCAAATACTTCGTTTTGCTATTATTCCAATTATTTATTATAATTCGTACCACTACGCACTAAAACAACACAGCTGTCAGTATATTTGAAGGTTAGTAACACAAAGCGACAGAAACGTTATGCTCTATACGCATGCGCAGTAGCGAAACTGAATTTTAAGTGTTTACATGAGTAGTTTTGAAACTAGTTTTCAAGTCCAACCCATGAATTTTAGTTTTGGTTTGAGATAATTCAAAACCGTTTTGACACTGTATACATGGCGTTTTCAAAACTAGAAACGTTTTAAAAACGGTTTCAAAACTGCATGTAAACTCAGTAAGTTATGTTAGAAATAACTAAAGATTCTCGAACTAGAATCTAGACAAAACCAGCATAAGGTAATGCAAGCTTAACTGGACCCGTAGAATTCAAAAATCGAGGTACTGAGTTAGTATCTACATTAATTTTTTTTTTGTTTTTTTTTTTTGGTGTGATATCATTTCTTGTTACAACAATCTTCAGGAAAAAATGTTGCTTACATTAAATTTCACGGGGGGTTCGTTTGAAATTTTTTCCCAAATATCTTTATTTTATTTATGACTCTTTCAAACTGTATTAAGTTGCCTGAAACTATTTGAAATGCTTCCCACTAAATATTTAAAATCGTCGCAAAACTATCCTCAATGAATAGTAACTTATAGTAAATCTTTTATAATTAGTACAGCGTGCTAGGCGTGAAGTTAGCACGCCTTATACAGACGCATTAAGTAAGAAGGGGTGGGTGGGGTTATATAATCAGAATCGTCACAAATCTCTGTTTACTGAATACTAACTTATAGTATATCAAATATCATTAGTACTGTTCAAGGGCGTGCTAGATGTGAAGTTAGCACGCCTTTTACAATTCGCAATAAGTAAGAAGGGGTGGGTGGGGTTTAATTTTTAGAATCGTCACAAATCTCTCCTTAATGAATACTAACTTATAGAATATCAAATATCATTAGTACTGCTCAAGAGCGTGCTAGATGTGAAGTTAGCACGCCTTTTACAGTCCACAATTAGTAAGAAGGGGTGGGTGGGGTTAAATTATCAGAATCGTCACAAAACTCTCCTCAATGAATACTAACTTATAATATATCAAATATCATTAGTACTGCTCAAGGGCGTGCTAGGTGTGAAGTTAGCACGCCTTTTACAGTCCACAATAAATAAGAAGGGGTGGGTGGGGTTAAATTTTCAGAATCGTCACAAAACTCGCTTCAATGAATACTAACTTATAGCATATTGTGACAAGGCGAGGGTAAGCACAATAACAGATAAATAACTTTTTATAAACTCTTCTAAATTATAGTTTCAATATTCATATTTTAACTCTGTTTATCTGTTTAAGTTATAAATGTCAAAATTCAGTTTAGAAATTCTTATCATAGCCACGACATTTATTTGTTGATCTTAAGTCTGGAAATTATTATATATACGAGCGTGACTTTAGAATGACCTCGCCTATGCACCCCATACCCCTAAGATAATCCTGTCCTGGAGATAGCGTTTTTGTTTTAAGACAGTCTGTATTAGTTAGCCATGGGATAAACATGGGGGCAGTCGGTTTCAGTTAGCCATGGGATAAACATGGGAGAGTCGGATTAGATACTCGTAAGAGTGAATATGTAGTTTTTAGTTTTTGGGGCGCCCGCCCGCTGTATTAGTTAATAATCTAATCATTTAGTTTAAATGTAAATAAAATTAGTTAGTTTTTAAAACAACAAGTATTTGTTCATGTCCGTAGTGTTCATCAGTGTAAAGTGTACAAAGTGGTAGTGTATGTGTGTTCCTTCCTTCTCACAAGCCGTGGACGCCAGCCATCCGAGCGTCCACCAGTAAGTCAGTGTATCATCGTTGGAAGTAAGCAGTAAGAAGCAGTAGTAGCAGTCATCTACTGTTCCACCCCCCTCGTGTTACAGTGAAGCAGTCGGTAGGATTGCAGTCAGCTTTTCAAACACCCCCCTCGTGTTACAGTGGCGCAGTCAACGGGTAGGATAATGAGAGTAATGTTTACTCTTATTTATCCGAAAAGTTCCTACAGTTTTTGAATTATTGGTTTGTGACCGAGGAGAGGGTACTTGGTGTACAGTATGTACACATTTGCGACCACGACGCCAGCGATGATACAGCAACCCAGGCCGTATCAGCCGTCACCAGATATGCTTGACGTATTGCTTGCAATGAATACGTTCTCTGGTGATGGCAGTGTGGGAGAATATACCCAAAACATGGTAGCAGCCAGCAGAAGATACGGCTGGGATGAAGTTTTCCTCGGCAGTGCAATAGTGTTCAGGCTCAGTGGTAAGGCAAGGGAATTGTATTTTGAAATTCCCTTGTATAAGCGGCCTACCACTGGCACAGATATGGTGCGTTGGTTAGAAATAACCTATGCAGGACGCACCATATTACCACCATCATTTTTTCCGGCTTGTACGCCAAGTTTTCATGGTCCAGCATGGACGCACCAGGTCTACGCACCGCAGGCGCCGTTAGATTCGTTGTCTCCAGGTGATTCGTCGGTGGCATACGGCCACGTTTCTTTTGCCATGCAGGGAGTGCACGAGTTGCCAGTAGGGAGGATCAGTTTAGAAGAAATTGAGTCCTTGCTGGCAATAGAGGATCGCTTTGCGGTGGTAGACATACCACGACCAGAAAGTTTAACAATAGCCGTCACAGCGAGTGACAAGGGCGTACAGGACGGAAATATGGATAAAGAGAATTGCCTGCCGGAGAAAACAAAGAGTTATGAGACTGAGGAAGAACACAGCGCAGGAGCTGATGAACAGGACATGAACTCAGTATATGACGACAACCGCAACGAAATGGATCTGCAAATGATCAACGAAGAGGACACCGTGAATGGCGACTTGGGCATGAACGTCGGAGAGGACAACTTGGCATGCCCACCTGTGCAAGTTTTACGCCGCACCCATGGAGGGCACGCCACTGGTGATGTCTTGCATTCCAGGACCGACGTTATCGCTTGCAGAAGTGTTCCCAAATTTTTTGTAGTGCCGTCCCTTAGACCGCTTAGGTGTGAACACCCCCCTCCCTCGTTCAGTGCAGTGACCTTTGTGTTGTTTTCATTTATGACGATTATATGACGATTTTTGTTAGTGTTTAGTTTTTTTGGCTAGTTAAGTTGCATGTTAGATTAGTAATTTTAATTAGATAGGAAAATAAAATACCCTTTTCCTTTTTAGCACTTGAGATTTTAATTTGTAATTTGTTAAAACGTTTTACGTTTTTATTGTGTTTGCATTATGGTTATAATGTTTTATGTGGGTAAGCTTGATGCTTTATGTTTGTATGCTTTTGCATTTGTAATGTCATAGGTTTTATACCTTTTGTCTGTTTTTAACACGTTATGTTGTGTTTGTACATTTGTACCTGTTTTGCAATATGTCTTGCGATTTTTGTATTCTATGTTTTATGCTTTGTGTCATATTTGTAATATGTTTGATGCTTTATGTTGTTAAGCTTTTTGCTTTTGTATTGTCATAGGTTTTATACCTTTTGTCTGTTTTTAACATGTTATGTTGTGTTTGTACATTTGTACCTGTTTTGCAATTTTTTTGTATTCTATGTTTTATGCTTTGTCTCATATGTGTAATATGGGTGATGTTTTATGTTTTATTTGTTTTATGTATGTGTTTTATGTTCTGTGGTTGCAGAATTTGGAAACTATCTTCAGTTCAGGATTTAAGAATAAATATATCGATTTTGCGATATATTTATGTCTTAAGGGGAGGATAATGTGACAAGGCGAGGGTAAGCACAATAACAGATAAATAACTTTTTATAAACTCTTCTAAATTATAGTTTCAATATTCATATTTTAACTCTGTTTATCTGTTTAAGTTATAAATGTCAAAATTCAGTTTAGAAATTCTTATCATAGCCACGACATTTATTTGTTGATCTTAAGTCTGGAAATTATTATATATACGAGCGTGACTTTAGAATGACCTCGCCTATGCACCCCATACCCCTAAGATAATCCTGTCCTGGAGATAGCGTTTTTGTTTTAAGACAGTCTGTATTAGTTAGCCATGGGATAAACATGGGGGCAGTCGGTTTCAGTTAGCCATGGGATAAACATGGGAGAGTCGGATTAGATACTCGTAAGAGTGAATATGTAGTTTTTAGTTTTTGGGGCGCCCGCCCGCTGTATTAGTTAATAATCTAATCATTTAGTTTAAATGTAAATAAAATTAGTTAGTTTTTAAAACAACAAGTATTTGTTCATGTCCGTAGTGTTCATCAGTGTAAAGTGTAAAAAGTGAAGTGTATGCGTGGTTCTTCCTTCTCAAGAAGCCTTCCATCACACGAAGTCGTGGACGCCAGCCATCCGAGGCGTCCACCAGTCATCAAAGTAGTATCATCAGCCAGTCGCAGACCCCCTCGTGTTACAATATCAAATATCATTAGTACTGCGCAAGGGCGTGCTAGGTGTGAAGTTAGCACGCCTTTTGCAGTCCACAATAAGTAAGAAGGGGTGGGTGGGGTTAAATTTTTAGAATCGTCACAAAACTCTCCTCAATGAATGCTAACTTATAGTACGCCTTTTATAATTAGTACTGCACAATGGCGTGCTTGGTGTGAAGTTAGCACGCCTTTTACCACACGCAATGAGTAGAAAGGCTTTAGGGGAGACACAATTTTAGAATAGTCACAAAACTCTCCTCAATGAATACTAACTTATAGTACATCTTTTATAATTAGTACTGTACAAAGGCGTGCTATGTGTGAAGGTAGCACGCCATTTACCACATCTAATAATTAAAAAAGGTTGAGGGGAGATATCTTTTTAGAGTCGTCACAAAATTCTACTTAAGGAATACTAACTTATAGTATCTCTCTTATAATTAGTACTACATAAAGGCGTGCTAGGTGTGAAGTTAGCACGCCATTTACCACACGCAATAACTGAAAAATGATAAGACGTGTTATATTCGTTTTAGTGTTACAAAACAATACAAATCTGATAGTAATGCTCCATAAAAAATATATCTTTTGTATTTAAATTGGGCGTGCGTACTTCACCGACCCCTAAAAACTTACCTAGTTGTGTGTGAACAGATATGTTTAAGAGATTACTTTGTTATATACAGTGAAACAAAATTAAAGGAAGTTTAGTGTTATTTAAAAGCAACGTCTGAATCCCGAAGTTATAGTGAGGAAAAAGAAATTATTGATTCCGGATACATAATTAAAAAAATCGTTGAAGGAGCTTTGTGAACACTTTTAAACAACTTTTAAAGTAGAATTACTCAAATTCACGTTTACATTTTATAGTAAAATCAGCCATATTACTTGCTGGCCGCATTGTGACGTCATTTTAAGAGCTTCATGAGCTTGCCGCTAGTTGGTAAGCATTTTTCTTGAGTCGTGAATACTAGCGTAAAATAGCATTAAGAGGGTTTCGTAGTTGAAAGAAACAGAAAAATATACGACCCCAAGAATAATTATTGGCGATTGGATTCTATTTTTAGAAATAGCCAATGCACTTCACTTTCAATAAAAGTATTATTAATATCTAATTTTATAAATATTATTCCACCGATTATTCGCCCCGATTTGTTTTCTTTAACTGCTTTTTGTTGAAAACATGTGTAATTTTGTAGAGAATTTGGATTTACATTTATTTTCGAATTATATATATATATATATATATATATATATATATATATATATATATATATATACCGGGTGTCTTAGGCCGACCGACACATGGGCGATTAACATGTAAAATTAGTTAATTGTGAATAGTATCTCCCCAGTGCAAGATATTAAGATGAAATTTTGCATGCTTATCCGGGGATACTATTTCTATGGATTTCAATTCAAATCAGTCAATTTACAAGTGTAATATTAGAATAAATTAAGAAAAATTGTAGAAGTACCATGAATGTTATTCATATCTTGAAAATAATAGTATCTAAGCAACAGCTCTGATAGAGTAGGGGTAACGTGCGCGCTTCACAATTTAGAGAGTCGGGTTCGAAACCAACCGACAGCAATATTTATTTTTTAATTTTTTCTTTTCAAAATAATTTTTATTATTAATATGTTTTTAATCTTTTATTAATATTTAATTTAATAAAGTGGATACATTGTACGTAACAAGATTTATTTATTAAAAAAATATTAAATCGTACCTACTAATTACAACATTAAAATTTAAAAATTATAATAAATATTCCACTTTATTAAATTAAATATTAATAAAAGATTAAAAACATATTAATAATAAAAATTAATTTGAAAAGAAAAAATTAAAAAATAAATATTGCTGTCGGTTGGTTTCGAACCCGACTCTCTAAATTGTGAAGCGCGCAAGTTACCCCTACTCTATCAGAGCTGTTGCTTACATACTATTATTTTCAAGATATGAATAACATTCATGGTACTTCTACAATTTTTCTTAATTTATTCTAATATTACACTTGTAAATTGACTGATTTAAATTGAAATCCATAGAAATAGTATCCCCGGATAAACATGCAAAATTTCATCTTAATATCTTGCATTGGGGAGATACTATTCACAATTAACTAATTTTACATGTTAATCGCCCATGTGTCGGTCGGCCTAAGACACCCGGTATATATATATATATATATATATATATATATATATATATATATATATATATATATATATATATATATATATATATATATATCAACTTACGGTACAACAACATTTAAATTAGATTTAGGATTAAACTTTATTTTTACTTGGAAATTTATGATTGCAGACGTAAAATATGCTATCATAGAAGCCGATTTATATATATATATATATATATATATATATATATATATATATATATATATATATATATATATATATATATATATATATATTCTTATATTAAATAAATAAAATAAACACTAAAAATCAGTGAAGTGAAATCAAATGCAGTTTCTGAGAGGGTTTCAGCGCAGACAAACAGCAAGCAATAGAACGGACGCTTTGCGGGTAGTATTTACTCTACAAAAATGTGTTATTTTTTGAATGGCGGCCTTTGTGTGCAGCCCACAGAACTATATTGCCGAAATAAGACGAGCTCAAATATGTAAAATTGATTTTTATTTAAATTTTAGTTATTTTAGTTATTTACATAGTTTTTGGAACAATATTGATAAGTGAAATAATTTCTTCTATGATATCAGTATTACTTTACCAAATCATAATAAAAGTCAGATTCCACATTTGCAAATTAGAAGAAAACCACTATAGTAATTTGCTGAGTCTGTGGTTCCAGGGAACAAGCATAGCAGTTAGTGACGCCAAACTGGCACGAGTAAGTACCATATTCCTTTGTAAATCACTCCCATAATTTGACCACATTTCCTGCAAACACATAGATTGGGGGTTGTTAGACAAAATTTTGTTTAAACACGTTAACTCCTAGAACTGGCAAGTAGTCGCTTATTTGCTGTACTTTCAAAGTTCAGTAAGATTATTATCATGGCCGTACGCTACGCCGGCAGTCGTTCGTTGCCAGGTTACAATAATTGTAACAATATAGGTACATAACATTCGATTTGTGGCATGTATATTGACAAAGATAAGTATGATTTCACATAAATGACGTCTGCGCAGTCATCTGATGCTTCAAATATGAGTTATTTTTAGTTACTTCTGTAATCTAAGCGCAAGCGCTTAAACCAGTTATTTAGAGAAAATTGCCGTTACCGTAAAAGTTGCCTAGAACACGACATTTTGTCACATACGCGGGCAACTTTTCCCGTTAAAGGCAATAAATTGCGAACACTTTGCATCGTAAGTTACGGTGCGGTCCTTATGAAACTAAACTAGTTACCGGTTAACATACAGAGCATTGCCGTTATTTCGATCAATACTTGCTCATATTTGCAATAAGTTATCAATATTTCATGCCGTGAGAAACGGAATTTATAGTACAGTTAGATGATAGTATGTAGAGTAAAATAACTTTAAGAATGTGACACTGACGTCACGACAGCTGCGCGAAATTCTTGACTTGTACGTGGCATAGCGTATCAATTTCAACTTATAGGTACGTCCAGTAGCGCAGAATCAACTGTTACGCCACTGGACATACCTATAAGTTGAAATTGAGACCATACAAGGTAAGTCATGAATTTCACACAGCTGTCGTGACGTCAGTGTCACATTCTTAAAGTAATTTTACTCTACACGTACTGTATCGTATATGTATATTCCACATCGTGGCTTATACTACATACAAAATGTATTTACTTACTAAAGGTACTGGACATTTTAGCGGAAAAGGTTTAGAATACTGGTTTTTCAAATTGGGATAATGTATTTTTTTATAAAACGTACTTAAACAATCGCAAAAACTTCTATTAATGTTAACAGCAAATGGTTTATAGTGATTATCTAAAAATTCGTGAGTTTGTATGTTGATCTAAAATAAAACAAAAAGTTATTTACATCGAATATAAAAATATAGAATAATTGAGGAATACTAGTTAAATATATTGTTTACATATTAATTAATTCCCAAATCATCTGGGTAAAAGTTTGTATTAACATATCAATTTTTATTTTTTAATAATTTTAGAAATTGCGGCTCTAAAAAACCATTTCAGGTATATGAGCTATTTTCAAGTGTGCCTCTTTAGAATTTATTAACAGTTTATCAACTTTGATATATTAAAGAGTAAAAAAAAACATTCTACGATCTTGTGAACAAATTTAATTCACAAATGATACATTTGTTGTGCTTTCTAATGTATTCTAACGCGGAAATGGCCATCATGTATAATATATTCCTGATAAATACCACTGTAAAAGGCTTCGATTTCTCATTGTTTTTGTTCCTTTTGCCAGAAGTAGTACGAGAAATAAGTATTTTAATAATAATAAGAAAATAGCTCATATATTTGAAGTGGTTAATTTGCGCACACATGTTAATTAGGCATGTTTCATTCATTTGGGCTGTGCTTTATTTTCCTAAATTTTTGGAATGTCTTTCTTCAACATCTTGTAATATACAGGGTAGGTATTCATGTTTAATAAGCCATCATTGTTATCTTGCGATCTATAAAAGTGCATTCACAAATGCAAATTAGGTTTATGGTTTTTATTTTGACTTAACTAAGCCATTCATAAATCATAAACACAAATAATTTAATTTTGAATGTAGTGATGTCTGTGCATTGCATCACAACTAAGACCCGTTAAACTTTAATTTCACTTATGGGTATGGCATTGTTGGTGCTTTAATTAATGTCGTATTTGGTGTAAAGGTCGAATTCACCACCTCTTTCCATTTAGTTCTTATTTAAAAATATAAATACTAAAATAAAATAATAATTCATTTATTTTACTGTGTTTGACGTTTAAACAAGTGAATACTAAGCAAAGATGGATGTATATTTCTGTATCGTTGTAGACACGTTCTCATTGGTGAAGTTTGTAAAATAAATAATTAAATATTACCCATTGCTGGGTGTGCCAATCTGCTTTATACGCAGATATCGGTAATGATGATGACATATTTGTACCGTGCGGGCGTTTACCAGGCGACACCTCACGGGCAATCATTGCTGGCGTGGAGAGTGCACCACAGGGGTCAATTTTGTGCCATTTAAAATTAGAAATATTTGGCGTCGGTTGGGATCGAACCCGGTTCCCCAGATTCGCGACCAGACACTCAGGCACTCGGCCACGAGACCCCATAAAAAATAAATAAATAAGTAAATAAATATATAAATATATAATTAAATAAATAAATAAATAAATAAATAAATAAATAAATAAATAAATAAATAAATAAATAAATATATAAATAAATAAATAAATAAGTAAATAAATAAATACATAAATAAATAAATATAAATAAATAAATAAAATAAATAAATAAGTAAATAAATAAATCAATAAATAAATAAATAAATAAATAAATAAATTAAATTTATAAATAAATATATAAATACATAAATAAATATAAATAAATATAAATAAATAAATAAATAAAATAAATAAATAAGTAAATAAATAATTAAATAAATAAATAACTAAATCAATATATCATCACGGCATATTACCCATTGCTGGGTGTGCCAATCTGCTTTCTGACGTTACGCCTAACTAAATAATAATGCTAAAGTTTGGACCATGCAATGATGCAATGATTAGTATTATACTTTGGGTTTACAATAACTAAATTCTGAAGTATTAATGGTGTCATTAAAACTAAAGTATAAACCATAATAATTTTAAGTCTAATTTTCATTTGTGAATGACAGAACTAGAAAGAAGGTTAAATGAGCAAACAATTTCTATTTTACAAGATTAATATAATAAACAGAACAAAAAAAGTAAATAACCATTTTTCATTAATATAACTGATTCAAATTCAATTATACTTACTACTGTATCTAGTGGCAATTGGTTATGACCTATGAAAGTACAGTTTAATGCTCTTGTAGTTCTGTTAAACTTATACGTAAAACATATTGTCGTAAAATATGTTTGATCATATACGAAATCTTCTACTCTCTGTATTTCCATTCTATACTCAATATTTAGAGGAAAATTTGATATATAAACAAAGGAGAAGGAAAAAATACTTAGAATACATTGTTGTCGAAACATTTCTAAATAATAATAACAAAATCGATGTTGTTTTCAATTTAAATAAATAAATGAAGGACGCGTATGAAAAATAATGATACACTAATTATAAAAAAAATTGACCTATATTACCTTAATTGCAGTATTTTGCAGTGGCGTAAATCTGTAAAGCGTATGCGCATATGTGTAATTCTTGCGTAGATTAGCCTTTACGTAAAAAAGGGCCATTTACGTCGTCTGCGCAAAAACCAATTTTTGTCATTGCCCTTAGTTGTCATAGCAACAGTCCCGCCTGTTAATATGTTAATTGGATAGCAGTGCCCTCTAGGCGTTGTAGCTCTTGCAATGTGCCTGGGTAGTAGTCGGATTTAGATCTGGATTCCTTCCACATTAATGTTATTCATATTCTTGTAAATTCTTTTTTTGCTGGGAATTGCGTAAACTATTTAGCCGTGACAAGTCACGTTGCCCGTGATGCACCTATGTAGGCTAGTCTACTGCGCATTTGTCCCACTATGGCGGAATAGTACTTTATACCGGGTGTCTACTTTTTTTGTGGAACAAAAGCGTAAATACACAAAATGTTCATAATTAAAAACTGCAACTAACAAATCCAAAATTATTGTTTGCGAAAAATAAGCAAAATAAAAGTAACAATTTTTAGCTGTTTACAGAGTACCATGAGCAATAGCACAAAATTTTAAACAAGTGTATTGTTTGAATTTGGCGTATGACATAACATATGTTATAAAGTTTTAATAATTACTGAATTCATTCATTTATTTATCAGTAAGCATAGATACATTTAACTTCGCAGAAAAACCTCAATGGAATGATATTAACAATTAAATACAATTAATAAACTTTTATTTGTCACAGTCAAACAATACGATTATTTGAATTGTTTGTTTTGTCTTGTACGGTACTCTATAAAAAGCTTAAAGACGGATATTTTATTTTATGTATATCGCATGACATGAACCTATTTTATCAATAAGTTTTGGCTCATTTGATGCAGTATTTAATTCTGAATATTTTAGGAATTGTATTAAATGTAAATCGGTCATATAAAAATAGTAAAATTTCAAAAGCTATTATCAAAATGATCTGACAGCTGTCAGATAAAACAAAATAATATATAATAATAATGAGAGGAAATGAAAATTGGCAGCTTTTTTGTAATTCTTTTATTACAAGAGCCAATATGCTATAGCTATTTGTGTATTAAGAGCGCAAAATGAAACATTATCGATTGAGAGGTTGTTCTCTCGAAATCGGCAATGTCCATTTACGCTCAAAACACACACAATATTTTTTCTACAGTCCTCCACCATAAAAAAATAATAGAATGTACACTTTGTACTTACAGTACTACTCAACAGTTTTGCAGTGAAAATAGGAACGTATTCAAATATGACTTCAACATATTGTTTTGGCTTTCGTTTTTACAAAAAAATTAATGCCAATTTTGTAATGAATATTATAAGTTTTGTATAATTTATTTCTTTCAAGTGCATTAAACTAGTGCAGCGGAAAAGTGGACGTCCACTGGGAGCGTTCACCCCAAACTTTTGTAGGTGGTAGCACAACTATTCACAAATTCTTCTTGAGCTATAGCTTCAATTTAATCTAATCATTTTATACTTTCGTTTTTGTAAATAAATGCTATATTTTATTTTCACAGCAGTACGGTATTTTGTTTGGTTATGTATATCAACAGAGCAGTTATATGTCAAATTGACTCGTGAAGGTGGTAAGTGTGTAACTACAGTGTCATTAGTTCCTGACTAAACGTTTCTATTTAGAACGTGGACAAGTGATATTTCTCAACATTGTAGTTAGAAATTTGGACAGCGAGCGTTTTTTCTACTTTGTCGCGCATGAGCGGCAAAGTGACATTTTGCGTTGACAAAAGAAAGCGCAAATGGCTACTTTGTATATAGACTGTAGAAAAAAAAATAATGTGAACAGCACATGACCTCCCCCCAATTCCATGTATCAAATAGAAATAAGCCTTAAGTAAAATATTACTTCCGGTTGATCGTTTATACTGAAAATATTTTTTTGTTCCAATAAATAGAAAATTATATAATACGAAATTTTGGATTATATTTTATTGGTTTTCCTCGAAAATCTGTTTAGACCACCGAGGTAAGTAGGTACCACATTTGGTTTATAATATATTGTCAAAATCTAATATTATGTTGTTTCCAATCTTATACTTGCGAGTTTAAAATAGCAAATTTGAGAAGTTTTGGATTACAGTTTAATATAATTTTTCACGAAAATCTGATCCAAACTTCAGGTTGAGTACTACATTTTTATCAATTTTGTGGTTGTTATTCCCATTGTTATAAAATTCTTAAATACTAAAATTGTGAAGTTTTAGATTATATTTAAATATCGTTTTTCATTGAAAACTGTTATGGGCTTCAAGTAAAATACCACTTCCGGTTGTCCAGTTTTACGCAAAATCTAATCATCTCTTTATATGAATGCAGAAAGTTTAAATACGGAAAATAGAAATTTTTTAATATAAAAAATATCGTGGAAGAAATAGTCATTACAGTCGCAGACAGCCGCATAGTCATCATTGTAAAAATACTTAGTAAAAACTTGTGGGGACCCAATTCGTGCTTATTCACGGAAAATTCACCATTTAATATTTGGACCGAAAACATTACCTCCCTCGATTGCGGGAAGTAAAAACGTTTTAGGGTGGAAAATTGGCTTCTGGAACTAAATAAATTGTCCCATATTCATGACAATGGTACGAAAATAAGGAGTAACAAATAAAGATGATCTAAAAAAGTATCTGAGAATGTACGAATCAAGCTTCAATACTTTATTTAATTCCTTTCGAAAAGTACTTCTTATATTTTTTTTATGATGTCTATAGTTGCATTTACTCGTACGTCTTTAGTTTTATAAAAATGGAGGAATTTTTCATGCGTTTTTTCCCCCGTGTATTAATTTAAAGATTTACTTTTAATATTCCATAGACATTGCAATTGTCAATATATATAAATCAATTTAGTTAAAATTCAGTATTATTAATAGGTTCTGACATTTTTAGCATTGACGAAGAAGTAAAAACTTCCAAACAATTTAAAGTTGGCGACTGGCGATTAGAGCCGCAGATATTCTAAAATACACATCAGTTCTCCTTCAAATCTACTCGGAGTGCGGACCTGGACCTTTCGATAGCATGTGCGTGTATTCATAAATTTTAACTGGAGATCTGGAAATCGTCAGTGTGCGACGGCAGGTTGACTGTATGTGAATATGTACGTTCATTTAACATATCATATAATTAGTCAACAATTATGGGTATTTCTAGATTAAAAAAAAAAAAAAACGATGTGACTGTCGTTCAAAATCCAATGCTAGGTGTCCGTAGAAAGTTTCCCCTTGTGGAAGAACGCGAGCATCTTTATTTAATTTAAGTGCATAATTTTGTACCGTATGAAAGATAATTATTAAATATTTCAAAACTTTAAATAAATGCATTTTTTATTACAAAAAAAGTTGAAATTTGTGCAAAAACTTATGGGACGTATGTTATTAATTAAATAAGTGGTGCAGCGTAATGTTAAAAAAATGAGCACAGTTATGCTATTCATTTTATTTGACATTTTAATTGAATGTTTATTACCTATTTTTAATTATAATTACTTTCATCAATACTTTAAAATAAGAGAGTTAATATCACTTCCGGCTAAATGGGAAGTGGCGGAGTTTTATTTTTTATGTACATTATGGAGCGTTTCAATTAAGTTTGAAAATATATAATACGAGCCAGTTTATTTTCCGGAAGCAGATAAAATAGCATATGCACTATTCTCAAAAACTAATTTTATTGGAGTTTAAGGCCATGAAAATTCATGTATTCCATCCAGCAAACTAGATTCTTATGAAATTGTAGAATATAATTATGTACAATTTTATTTACAAAATAAGCCAAAATGTAATAATAGATGAAATTATTTTAAAAAATGTAATTTGACATTCAGGAATTTTTAAGTCTAAACAAATTATGTAAAATTAATATTGTTTATTTTAAATGCGGCCTTCATTTCTGTTTTTGAAATATAAAAAACGTCGATTTTTTTAACTTTTATCTCGTTAAACATAATGTTCATTTTAAATGGATCACCAGTTCTATAAATACATATAAGAGCTTTTATCATTTATTTGTTACAAAACAATTACAAAACATTTTATATGATGACATTGACATGCCAGAGATATCGCTCATTTCATGGATCTACATTCCGTGGCAAAAAAATTCATTCGCGTTACTGTTTACCCCTTTGATCTGCTGTTCAACATTCTTGGTCTTTTGCGGTTGTACCGGCTGGCCTAGAATATTATTTTTCGGACGGCCTCGCATTTAGGTTCAGATAAAGAGTAAGGAATTCCAGGCGCTGGTGGATGAGGCCAGCACATGACCTCCCGCCAATTCCATGTTTAGAATAGAAATGAGCCTTAAGTAGAATATTACTTCCGGTTGATCGTTTATAAAGAATATGATATTTTTGTTCCTATAAATAGAAAATTCTGTAATACGAAATTTTGGATTATATTTTATTATGTTTTTCCTCGAAAATCTGTTTAGACCTGCGAGTTAAGTACCACACTTAGTTTATAATATATTGTCAAAATCTAATGTTGTTTACAATCATATATCTTCGAGTTTAAAATATCAAATTTGAGAAGTTTTGCATTATAGTTTATGGGTTGATTCTGTTCACATCTGCAAGTCTTACAGATTTGTAAATTTGTAAAAAATGAACAAAATAGCAACGAAAGTTGCCATTTTTATGTACAATTTTATATTAATCAACAAGAATAGATGTACTTCTGTCACTTTTTTACAGATTTACAGATCTGTATGACTTACAGATATGAACAGAATCGACCCATTAATATTTTTTTTCACGAAAATCTGTTCAGAGTGTACCCGCTATGGGCACACAAAAGAGGCGGGCAGACCACGCCACGCAAAGGTAAAAATAGGATCAGTTAAATTGTATAATAATAATGATAATAAACATAAATGTAGACATATAATTTCGAAAAGGTTATTAATGTTAAGGACAAATACAAAATGCGGCTGTTTACAATTATGAATATAAAACAACTAACTCATATCATACATAACAACGTAAACTCAAAATAAAAATTAACATAACAATAACAATGAAAATATAAATACAAGTAATAAAGTGGGCCTGTGCCGATACAGGCGGCGCGATCGTAAATCATGGACGCGCCGCCTGCGTCGGTACAGTAGGTCCCCCCCGGCGAATGGAGTCGACCACCAACGCACTTCGGCGAAGCTTGTGATGTTTGACGACTTCTGTGGGATCCAAATACGCCGGTTTAAGCCTGTCAATGGAGACTGTTTGGGTTTTATTATTTGTTTGTATTGTGAAAAACTTATCGTGGCGTTCTATCACACGAAACGGACCTGTGTAAGTGTGTGAGAGTTTGTGTTTCGCGCCATCTGCGCGAAGAAAGACGAATTGACAGGAAGGTAAGTCTTTGTGAATGAAAGGGGTGATTT
Source organism: Harpalus rubripes (assembly GCA_963082715.1). Classification (NCBI taxonomy): domain Eukaryota; kingdom Metazoa; phylum Arthropoda; class Insecta; order Coleoptera; family Carabidae; genus Harpalus; species Harpalus rubripes. The sequence continues at coordinate 19,517,312 of OY720455.1, forward strand.
GACGTTTACGTGGGTTTTGGTAGGTTGTGTTTGCGAACGTATTTCTTAGATTGGTGAGTAATTCGTGTTCGTTTAGTTGTGAAGAAGGAGTTTGGACGAGAATTTCGCCTGGAATTCTTAGATTTTCTCCGTATACAAGTTCGGCTGGAGAACATTGGATAGGTTCTTTGATTGCAGTTCTGAATCCTAATAAAATTAAAGGTAAGTGTTCTAACCAATTGTTAGTAGTTATTTTAGCTATAATAGCTATTTTAATTTGTTTGTTAAGTATTTCAACCGTACCATTGCTTTGAGGGTGGTATGCAGTGGTTCTAATTCTGACTGAGCCTAAAAATTTGGTTAGTTCTCTGAAAATTTTGCTTTCGAAAGGTGTTCCTTGGTCTGTTGTGATGGTTAGAGGTACGCCGAATCTAGGTATATATTGTTCATAAAAGGTTTTCGCTATTTTATTTGCTGACGCTTCTTTTAAAGGATATGCTTCTGGCCAACGAGAAAATCTGTCAACTATGGTGAGGATGTATCGGAAGTTATGTATTTGAGGAAGGGGGCTAATTACATCCATGTTAATGTGTTGGAATCGGCTTGTTGGGTTTTTAAATGGTTGAAATTGAGAGCGGGTGTGTCTGGAAGTTTTTGTTTTTTGACAGCTGATGCATTGTTTGCACCAGGCGTAAATATTTTTTGACATGTGTGGCCAAAAATATTTTGTAGATATGAGTTTGTTTGAAGTTTTGTAAGATGAATGGGATAGATTGGGAAATTTATCAAAAATTATTCGGCGTAATTTTGGGGGTAAATAAGGTACCCGCTATGGGCACACAAAAGAGGCGGGCAGACCACTCCGCTGCCACGCCAAGGTAAAAATAGGATCAGTTAAATTGTATAATAATAATGATAATAAACATAAATGTAGACATATAATTTCGAAAAGGTTATTAATGTTAAGGACAAATACAAAATGCGACTGTTTACAATTATGAATATAAAACAACTAACTCATATCATACATAACAACGTAAACTCAAAATAAAAATTAACATAACAATAACAATGAAAATATAAATACAAGTAATAAAGTGGGCCTGTGCCGATACAGGCGGCGCGATCGTAAATCATGGACGCGCCGCCTGCGTCGGTACAAGAGCAATACGCGGCAAAAAATTTTCAGCTTCAACAGCTTTACGTAAATCGTATATTGTATCTTGAGGTACTCGTATTTCTATCCCAAATGTTGGAAATGACGGGGTATGATTCGTTAACTCGATAACTATTGAGTTCATTTGCGAATCGGATACTACTGAGATATTTATCCTACGAAGTATGATGTCCTTGTACTAAGATCGCCATTTCTTTATAGGTGGTACATTTAAGACATTTAAATTCCAAAACAATAGGTAACTTTTTGCATAATATCACTTACGAATTGTACTCATTATCGCATGTTAGTTGTAGAAATCCTTCGGGCTTTAAGTTTGTTGATATCTTTGACAATCAAGAGAATATTGTATATAATCAGCAATCTGCGATATACTGTCTCATACCAGTGAAGTATTTTAACTGTATTTTATGCAGTGTTCGTTCTACGCAATAATGTCCTTCTGTTGCTGTGTCATGATACTGCTTCAATATTTCTTGTCTTCCGGACATTGATATAACAAGATGAGGAACCTCACCTTCTCTATCATATTAAAATATGATCCAAAACTTTTCAATTTTAGTATTTACGAATTTTATATCAATGGGAACATCATAATAAATTTTAGCTAAAATTTATAAATCGGAAGTGATACTTTTCTTGAAGCTATGAACAGATTTTCGTGAAAAATGTATTATGATAAAATCCAGAACTTTCAAATTTGGTATTTTAGATTTTTAAATTAATGAAAACGACATTAGATTTTTGATAAAATTGATAAACCGGAAGAGGTTACACTAGCTTGCAAAAAATCGTGTACACCTTAAAAATCAAGTAACGGAGTTTTTACCTATTTTTAGTTATGTAAATACGATTTTTTAATCAACTGTCGATGGGGTTGTCACTATTATGTACGTCATTATGTTTAAGTTACTATTAAATTATTATAATATGCATATATTTGAAAAATGAAAGAATGACAACTAAGTAGTATTTCTCGTTTTATGTTAACTTTGGCATCTTAATTGACATTAGTGACATTGACAAGTAAAAATTCAAAACCAACTCAATACAGCAGAAAGTAGGTGTACGCGATGTTTTTACAAGCGAGTAGCCAGTGTACTTTACTGGAAGCTCTAAACAGATTTTCTTGAAAAAATATATTAAAATATGACACAAAACTTCTCTATTTGATATTTCAAACTCGTATATAATTTGAAACAACATATAAGATTTTGACTATATATGATAAACCGGAAGTGTTACAACTTGGAGCTTTTAACAGATTTTTGAGGAAAAATATAATAAAATATGTCGTAAATTTTCGTATTAAACACTTTTCTATTTACTGGAACAACAAATTAGATTTCGTTTACAACCGGAATGGATATTTTACTTAAAACTCTTTGCTATTTTAAACGTGGAACTGGCGGTAGCTCATGTGCTGGCCACATCAGATTTACTAGTCCTGGTCCTGATACATCCTGTGTATTATTTACATATTAATAATTCTTATTGCATTCCCAGGGTCTATCGGCATAATGTGCCCGTGTAAGTCTACGGCGATTTATAAATGAATACCTATTAGATATTAATAATGTACTCGTACATTAAGAAATGAAATCAAAATAAAAATATTCATATTTTTTGTATTTTATACACATAATAATACAATTAAATTTTTTAATTAAACTATTGATGCTGACGTCACTACAGATTAGATATAGACAGGAATGACGTTTGATAGTAATGACAATTGATATCTACAGTGAGGCTGGGGTTAGCTATGAACGCTAACGTATTTCAGTTTTTTTCACTAAGCACAATACAGAAGGAGAGGGAGGTTGAACCTCAAATGTGGCTACGAAAATGTGCCGAGACAGAAAAGCGATGCTAAAGAGAGACAACATATAGAGCCTATCTACATCACTGAAATGTTATGAGTATTATGGAATAAAAATAAAATATATAGATGAATAATCTATTTATTTAAAATAAAAACTAAGATATATACTTACATTTTAATAATTATTGATAAAGATTTTATAAAACTGATTACATACATAGTAATTTTGAATTTTTTCTAAGATCCTTACATTTAGATTTTATATTTTTTTGTTGCATATGATAACATTGTCGTATTTTCATGATAATAAATTCGTGAATAATATACGAGAAGACCAATGTTTTGTGTTCAGTACAAGGAGAAGTAAAATTATAATTTTCCATTATGGTCAATATAAATTTTAATAAATTATTTTCTGCAAATACACAAAAATAAAAATATTTTTATACGGATGTGTTAAAAATACCCCTATTTTTAAAATCTGTCATTTTAGCTTCAGGAAGATAATTATTTTCATTTGTAAGAGCATCTATGCATAATTCACAATTTGTTCTTTTTAATAATTTGTGGACAAGGAATCCTGTGATATAATATAATACACAATTCGCAGTCTCCGGCTTGTAATAACTGTGATCATTATATTCTATATAGATTTCTATATCTTTAGAAGCAAGTTCATCTAGTTGTTTGCTTTATCTGATCAATGTAAAATTGTTTATTTTTATTACAAGTCTGAAATATATTCTGAAACTCCTGTAAACTTACAGTACTTAAATTATCACTATTATCATTATAGGTGGGTGAACAATTTCCATATTTTGGAGGTTTAATAATTTTATAAATAAATAAATGTGGGATGATCATTGGCCCCTCCTGCTTGACGAATGGTCATAAAAAACCTCTGCCAACTTAACAACAAAATTAGAATATAATAAAATTGATACATTGACATCCAGTGCTTTCCAAAATAATAATAATAATAATAATAATAATAATAATAATAATAATAATAATAATAATAATAATCAAAATAATAATAATAATAATAATAAATTATTGCAACTTATTTATTAAATTAAAATTTTATGTTTGCATGATATCTTTATCCTCGTTCAGAAATATTTTATTTACTTTGGAATGATCTGATGTGTATCTAGCTAACTTTGTCTGTTGCCAAAGGGTTACAATAAATTTAAATAAAGTTTACAATAACAAATTCTTTAACTCATTCTTACCTCTAGTACATCTTGATCAATTTTTGCTGTTAATACGTGTCTGAAATTACACGAATTTAACAGATATGAGCATAATTCCATGGTGGAAATTAACGTAACGCGAAATCCTTCACTTGTAGATTTCGTTAAAAATTTATTTGCTTCAATAATACCTTGCTGTGCCATTTTTTCCCTTTCATTTAACCATGTTAGAAAATCTGTCAATACCTTAAATTATAAAAATAATTTGTCTCCTGTAGTTCAAAATAACAAATGTGTAAATATTACCTGAAAGTCGTTACTGTTTTTTCTAATACCTTCAAAGAACGTTTTTCTATTGAGTACATCAAACACATCATTTAATTTCTGAGTTACCGCAACAGTACCCTCAGAACCTTGGAATAAATTTGGATTCTGTTCATTATAAAATTTTAAAGCGGCCACCATAGAATTACTAAAAATCTAACATTTTGTATTAATAAATTTCTCGTAAAATGTATGATTTTTTCTATATACCTGTGTCGCGTACTTCACTCGCATCTTTCGCATATTTGATGGAGAAATACGGTTTGATGTTATTTTTGGACATACTTTTAGTGATCCAGGTAAATTCATGTCTTATTTATAAACGTTTTCGTAAAATTTCCAAGATATAGTACCAGAAGGGGTCTGCAACATATAATTTTTTTAATAAAAACAAGTATGTAATACGTTTTAATTACCTCTAAATTATGCGTTAACATTCTGTTTCTAAAACATTTCATTAAATGTGGCCTATCAGAAAAAAAATATAGAAATCTGCTGTCATCTAATACAAAATTTTATTTACACACCAAACTCATTCCACATTTTCCTATTGCTAGAAGCTCCATCACGAATAATACCAACTATTATAGCTCCTGCATTTTCCAACTGCCAATATACTGCTTTTAGTAGGACGTTTTGAAGCACATACACAAACGGGTTGTGAATAATTATCAGCATGAGATGAGAACATAAAGACCAGTGCGTGTTCTGCTATGTCAGATACAGCAGATTTTTTATTATTATTCCCAAAGTCATGTAAAGCTTGTAATTTCATACTTTGAACATATAAATTTACTTCTGGCCTTACAAACATTTCATCAAAAATTAGGAGTCCGTGCCGTTCAAAATGATTTTTTTCTTTTAATTTTAAACTAAAAGCTATCATAAACTCTTCGTCAATACCACACTTTAAATTTACTCTATTTAAATATCTCATTATCGTTCGTGGACACGGTAGTGGTAAAATATTATTTTCCCTAAGAAATCTATACATACTGGGATTTTTTAATGTAGAAGCAAACATGTTAATAGCCATTCATACCGTCTACCAGATTTGTTTTTATTTTTACAAAAACGTAAACACTGTAAAATGAGAAGCTGTTGTTGATTTGGTATGTTCAATTTTTACCTTCCGTCACCTTTAGGTAAGGAAGGTATTGTCTTTGGTCAAAAAATTCGGTGGTGAGTTTTTGATGAATAAGCACGTTTTAGGGTCCCTAGAATACGATTTTACTATTTTTACGATGATGTCTGTATGTGTGTGTGTGTGTATGTATGTATGTATGTGTGTCCGTGTGTGTGTGTGTGTGTAACAAAATTTTCGTCTACGATAACTTCCATACTACAATTCTAAAAATTATAAGTCTTTCGTATTTCTCTTCGATACATCCATGCGAAGAGCTGATTAGATTTTGGTTAGAATTGGACAACCGGAAGTACTCTCATTTGAAGATTTTAACAGTTTTTCTTGAAAAAACTATGTTAAATATCATTTTTTCACATTTAATGTTATTATAAATATTAAAGAATATTTTATTCTCTATACGATTTGATTGCATTTTATACCTTATATTAATTGGATATAGAGTTAAAAAATTATAAAGAAGTTAAATTTCATAAAGTAGCCATAGCTGTGGAAACAGCTACTATATTAAGAAAAAAAATTTGATTGAAAGATGTCAGTGTCAAGTGAAATTGACATAGTGTGTTTGTCTTATAATTTTACTGGAAATAGGTATAGGATCTTTTGCTTTCTGCATGGAATTTGTATAAAACACATACAACTGCTTTAAGGTAATGTACAAGAAATAATAATAATAATAAATCTTTTATTTCTGCAGATACATTATACTGTATATAGAAAACGTCACAAAATAATAATTTTCTGTATGAAATTTGCATAAAATACATGCAACTGCCGGAAGGTAATGTACAAGAATTAGAATATTTAATTTACCAAGTAACTTTCCGTATGAAATTTGTACAAAATACATAGAACTGACGGAAGGTAATGTGCTGGCCACATCAGATTTTTTTAATTAGGTTTCCAAATTAGTAGTGTCAACAATCTTCATCTTAACTTTAAAGCTGTTGATCACCGATTTCAAATTATTTATACTACTATTCAATCTTTTAATTCTTCTCTTTTGATTATTAATAATTAATTTTGAATATTTTTTAAAGCAATTCTTACTTGCAAATTTTTTTGTTTTTCTTAAATCAGCTCTGTTTTTCTGTATCCGTAAATTTCTTGAAATCAACTGACAATATTCGCAAGTTTCATTAAAATTTTGTACAAATCTAGAGCATTTTATGTCTTCAAATATTAAAATTTTTATCAACATGAGCCTTTCTACTTTTCAATATTTCTTCTTGTGAATAAAGGTTCGTATTTGGTCCACCTCTAAACAAGCACAGACTGTTAAATTTATTTAAAATTTTACTAAAATCATCCAAATTATCAATATTTAAATCGTTATTTAGAAATTCTATTATGTTGTCCAAAACATATTAGTAAAAAATAAAAACTTCTCATTTCCATATGTTATTTTGTTTCGTGCCCATAAGTCTGGTACGTCTATTTGTGATTTCCAAATTAAACTGAATAATGAATCTTGCTGTCCAGAATTATTATTTTCAATAATACTTTGTTCCTCGTGTTCAGGTGTAATCATGGCACACTGATTCTAAATTTCTAAAATAATAATAACTTGTTTGAATTGATAATTTTAATTGTAAGAAATACATAGAGTCCGTGCGTTTAGAGAAAAAACCAGCGCACAGGCCAAAATTCACCCGGGCGGGTCTAACTTTTTAAAGTAGGAATCGTACGATATTATGACAGGTAGCAGCTGTTTGTTGCGTATTAGTTATAGATATATACCGTGTGTCTGTCTTAAAGGTGTACATAGGAGATTAACATGGGAAATCAGTTTTTTACAATTTCCTGCTCGCCTAATTATTTTAAGCAAAAACGTTACAAATAAAAGTTTTAGGGAATAAAATTCTGCATCTAAATCAATAAACAAAATTACCTTTACATGCTTTGTAACGACAGAAATTAATTATGGAAATGTAGAAAATTACGTTGAAATTATTGACAGCCATGGAATAGAACAAAAATAAATAAATGCTTGACGTTTTATCTGTCACTACGTAAATTAACTTATTTGACGTTTCTGACAATTTGATAAAACGTCAAGCATTTATTTATTTTTTGTACAATTCCATGGCTGTCGATATTTTCAACGTAATTTTCAACAATTTCATAATTAATTTCTGTCGTTACAAAGAATGTAAAAGTAATTCTGTTTAATGATTTAGATGCAGAATTTTATGCCCTAAAACTTTTATTTGACGCGTTTTTGCTTAAAATAATTAGGCGAGCAATAAATTGCAAAAAACTGATTTCCCATGTTAATCTCCTATGTACACCTTTAAGACAGACACACGGTATATATGGACAAAGATATTTAATCAAATGTCTCTTGTGCGAGTAATAATTATATATATATATATATATATATATATATATATATATATATATATATATATATATATATATGAATATATATGTATGTATTTGTTTATGAATTTTGTGAATCGTAAATGATAATATTAAAATGAATAATATTAAATAAATTAATTAATTAAATATTATTCAGTTAAATGTTTTTACCTCTCGCTAAGAAAGGTATTGGTCCCTAGATTCCGATTATAACATTTTTACGATGATGTCCGTATGTATGTGTGGATGTGTGTGTGGATGTTAATGTTAACAATAATGGGAAGAGTTGATTAAGTTTTGGTAACAATTGGACAACCGGAAGTAGTAGTTACAAGAAAAAAATCATCTAAATATTATTTATCGAAAATTTATTTAAATACTTATATTAAAGAACGTTAAATTCTTTATTCGAAAAATATAAATTCATTAATATATCTTCTATAGATTTAGAGATAAAGAAATGCATATAAAATATTTGTATGCCACTGTCAAAAATATTTGTACATCATTATGAAGATTATGAAAATAAATAAAAAGTCAACAACGCAAAAGAATATACGTAAAAAAGAATATAAAAGGAATTTGCGAAAAAATTACGAACATAAAGAAAAAGAAAAGGAAACTAGAAAAAGAAAATTTCAGGATATTGAATATAAAGAAAATGTATGTATTGTACATAATTTATATTAAAATATCCCATAGATTTTGCAAATATATGTCAGAATTATTTTGTAGTGAGACATGAATATATGTATTTGTATTTAAAAATATTTTTCGTTTTATGCGTATAACCAGGTAAAATATCTGGCGAGAGGTTATGTGCTGACGACATCAGATTTTTTGAGCGAGTATTGAAGCTGGATTTATAATAAAGTAACGCAAAACATAACGCAGTTGCAGTAAAGTAAAAAGTAAAACAAGCGCACTAGCTGATTTATATTAAACGCAGAAAGTCTTACTGCTAACCAATCAGAATAATATTCAAAAATTTCGGCATCTTTCGCTCAACTTCGATATATTTTCTCTGAGCTTCGGCACTAGCTCGCAATCTAATAATATATAAGTTTTTGTTGAGCATATAGAAAATAACACACAATATTTGTAAAATGACGTTTATTTACACTTTTAGTAGCATCTACACATTCATCACACTAATATTAACATCGAAATATTTTGTCTATAATAATAGCGTTTGTCAAAATCGGGTTCATGAAAGTCGTGCTTGAATTTTGCTGCCCCTACAAATCTGCCGCCCTTGACTTTAGCTTGGTCAGCCCCTACGTGAATATAAGTTTAAGGGCAATGCCTTGTTGTCAACAAGTTAGACAGGGGTTTGTAGGTGAGAGACGAGGTAGCCGGTGGGTGGAGCCGTTCAGTTGCCCTACTCCTAAATATTTTTGCTGTAGGCGTATTTATCTCAGTACCCCACTGATCGCCAAAGGGGTCTGTTGCGCTTCTTGGAAGATATGTTTTTTTTTACATGTGTTAAAAAAGTCCTTTTTTCATTCAAATGGGTTTATAAAATATGTCTTTTTTTAATACATGAAAGTGAAAAAAGTGCACTTATTTTAACGTTGTGGAGAAATAATTTATTGCAGACGGAAAAAAATTGTATGCAATTCGAACATACTTTTTACTCTTGTTGCATAAATAACTATAATCAACTTTTAAGCTATGTCAAATCCCATGCATTTTATTCGCTTTTTTACTCAGTCAGTGTCATTATTGATAAGGGATAATAATAATAATAATAATAATAATAATAATAATAATAATAATAATAATAATAATAATAATAATAATAATAATAATAATAATAATAATAATAATAATAATAATGAGTGCCCGTGAGGTGACGCCTGGTAAGCGCCCGCACGGTGCAAAATATTTCATCATTACCGCATCTGTGTACAAAGCAGATTGGCACACCCAGCAATGGGTAATAAGCCGTGATGATATATTTATTTATTTATTTTAATAATAATAATAAAATCCTTGTCACGCGTAATCTGTAAATCAAGAATATGAATTAGAATAATAATGAATTGTTTAATAACGCAATACTTTACCTTTTCATATAACATCCCTCTTGGTGTTATTCCAAATGTATTTTTGAATAAGGCATCATACACAAACTAACTAAAGGTGACGGAAGGTAAAACTGATAAACAAAAACAATAATTTGAGAGCACAACACTTCTATAATATTATTAAACTTTGTGTATTTAAAGTTTCACTTGTTTATTTGTTATAGAATGACCACAAAATAAAATACAAAAAGTTATTGTTCCAAATGTATTTTTGAATAAGGCATCATAGACAAACTAACTAAAGGTGACGGAAGGTAAAACTGATAAACAAAAACAATAATTTGAGAGCACAACACTTTTATAATATTATTAAACTTTGTGTACCTATCTAAAGTTTCACTTGTTTATTTCTTATAGAATGACCACAAAATGAATTACAAAAAAGTTATTGTTCCAAATGTATTTTTGAATAAGGCATCCTACACAAACTAACTAAAGGTGATAGAAGGTAAAACTGATAAACAAAAACAATAATTTGAGAACACAACACTTCTATAATATTATTAAACTTTGTGTATCTAAAGTTTCACTTGTTTATTTCTTATAGAATGACCACAAAATGAAATACAAAAAAGTTATTGTTCCAAATGTATTTTTGAATAAGGCACCATAGACAAACTAACTAAAGGTGACAGAAGGTAAAACTGATAAACAAAAACAATAATTTGAGAGCACAACACTTCTATAATATTATTAGTCTTTGTGTATCTACAGTTTCACTTGGTTATTTCTTATAGAATGACCACAAAATAAATTACAAAAAGTTATTGTTCCAAATGTATTTTCAAACAAGGCACCAGAGACAAACTAACTAAAGGTGAAGGAAGGTAAAACTGATAAACAAAAACAATAATCTGAGAGCACGACACTTCTCTAATATTATTAAATTTTGTGTATCTAAAGTTTCAATTGCTTATTTCTTATAGAATGGCCACAAATGTATTGCAAGATATGTCATAGTTCCAAATTTATTTTGGAACAAGAAACAAGGCAAGCCCTCTAAAACTAAATTAAAAACAATCCGTATATTTACATCAAATAAATGGTATTTCTAAGATTAAAATAAATACATCTAATGGCAAATTGATTTAGGGTTTGGATTAACAATTGGGTTTCACAAATTTTACAGTAAGAAAGCGACATAAACGGCTTGCTTTATTTCAAGGATTAATGTAACAAACGACTTGACTTTACTAAAGTAATAATATTTATAATCCTCGAAATAAAGTAATCCGTTATTGCCACTAAATTCATATTGAAAACACATTTCGATCTTTTGTTACCTGTTACGTTATCTGTGTAATTTCTAAAAGTATTTAGTAAGTAATTATATCTAATTGTATTTCATTTGATTTTTCGTATACAAACTTGTTACCTATTTTTTTGTACTTTAAATGTACTATATATATCAAATAAACAAATTGGCAAATGACGACGTTATTAAATATATAGAATTTAAAAAAATATATATAATATATTAAAACGAAAAATAACTGAAATGGAAATACTTTCTTCACACAAATATATATTCCCAGCAAGACCTTTCTCCCCCTTTCCCCGTCAATCGGTTGTACCCTGGGCGGAGCATTACCCGTAATAAACACTGAACTAGCCTGAGCGAACTACTAGCGACACCACTTGCGCGTAAAAATAACTAATTTTAACAATTTTTGCAATGCAAAATACACGAACATACGTTAATATTAGACATATTTTCTATAACAGATATGTTATTTTCAATTAATGGAAGAGTGTTATGAAAATATTTTTAATTTTATTTTAACAGAAGACCGTAAAATGAAGGCGCAAAACAAGACTAAAATTGGTACTGTTGATCAATTAATATTTCAAAAATGATAAACAAAATCAATATTCTGAGAGCATAACACTCCTCTAATATTACTTAACTTTATGGATTTCAAGTTTCAATTGTTTATTTCTTATAGAAACACCACAAAATGACTTGCAAGAAATGTCATTTTTCCAGATTTATTTTCGAACAAGGCAAGCCCCTTAATAGTAGTTGTGCATGTTGTCTTTTCAGTAGTTGTAGTTGCCGGTCTTCATTATTTTATACGAATACATTGCACTCAAATGGTTACATGCTGCACGAATAGAATGTTCTTCCATTTCCACTTGTACTTCTAATGGAGGCATAGAAGAACAGGATTTATCTTCGATGTCTACATTACTAAATGTTCTGAATAATAAAAAAAGTATTAGCAGTTTGTAATGAGAGAGCATTACTAAAAATGTGCAATACTCACTTCTTACTACTATGGACATACGGCTCTAAGAAAGACATTTCTTTATAATATTTCGTCATTTTCGATAACGTTTGATGCTGCTCCAGTCGGATTATTCATTATTTTTCTCCTTTCTATTGAGAACCTGTCCCTCAGTACTTTCCAATTACGAAATTTCTTTTTGATAGGATTTTGTTGATTCGGTAAAGTTCTCTGGAGTTATGAGAATAGGCAGCATTGTCTGCTTGCGTGGCAAGTTCGTCTGCCAATTTTCTTTTGTCTCTTCTTGCTGCTCGTTTCACCTCTGTGTTAGTTTTTTTTGTATTTCTGCCGTTGCTCGGTTTTTTGATTCCTAGTTATAGCTGCTAAAAGTTTCTCTTTGATATCCTTTCTTTGCCTGACTTTGTTCCAAGTATCCACTGATATCCATGCTTTTTGGTATTTTGTTTTTTCCCGACGATGTTTTCTGCAGAATCCGTTATTACTTTCTTAATGGCTTGCCATTTGCTTGAAATATCTATGTTTGCGTTGGTGTTGTTCAAAGTATCGGTTAATTTCTCTTGTATGTTTTTGTGTATTTGTTTCGCTATGTGAGGATAACCCAGTTTTTCTAAATTATATTTTGTACGCTTTAAAGCCTAGTTATTTTGTCTTGGTTTACTAATTTTTAATCTTATTTCTCCTATTAGTAGAAAATGGTCACTGGCAATGTCCGCGCTTCTGCGGTTTCTGACATCTAGAGAGACCGGCATCATCTACTATCTATAGCGATGTGATCGCTTTGATTTTGGGTAGTTGCATCGGGGGAAACCCAAGTTATTTTGTGAATGTGCTTGTGGATGAACAATGAACCCCCTATTACTAAATTATGTCTTTGAAAAAGATCTGCAAATCGTTCTCCGTTGTTGTTTATTTGTCCTAGACCGTTTTTGCCCATAATCTGTTCATAGTTGGCATTGTTACTACCAATCTTTGCGTTAAAATCTCCAAGTAAGATTTTACTGTCCCCTTTTCTGATATTACTTAAAACAGTGTCTAATTCGTAGTAAAAATAAGTCCTTAATTTCATCATTGGAAGGCTCCGTTGGAGCGTAGCATTGGATGATAGAGATTTTCCTTATATTGGTTTTGAGTCGTATTGTGATTATCCTATCTGAGATGGGTTGCCATTGGATTAGGTTTTTTCTCGCGTTTTTGGAGAGTAGGAAACCAACTCTACTTTATCGAGGTTCATTTAGTGATTTCCCGGAGTACAACAGAGTTGCGCCATTGAGTGCTTTCAGTTCACCGCTATCAGCCCATCTTACTTCACTGAGTCCAAGTATTTGGATGTTGTAGGATTCCATCTCGTTGATTGCATGGGCTAGTTTTGAAGGTTCGAGTAGTGTGCGTACATTCCAGGTGACTAATCGGGTCCGTTGCTTCAAGCCAAAAGTCGTCAACGTAGTATCAATCCGGTTTCTTATTGTGAAGGTTTTATGAATCTGGGTTGTTTAAGAAGGGTGGATGATTAGCCTGTCGCTTTCGAGGTCAATAGTCTTTTTTAATAACTCGATTCTTTTAAATATTTTGAAAAAAAAAATCAAATTTTATTTTATATTAAAATGTGTATGAATCTGCAATATAGGTTTTTCTACAGGGTGTTCCAATTTTACGTAATTGTTTGTAACTTTATATTTTCAAATGGAGCACACCATGTGTTAATACAAATTTGAAAAGTACATACAATTTGCTATCCAATAGTATAAAAACCTTTATATATGTTATATTATAAAAAAATACAATGGCGAATGATTAAAATAGCACATTTTTATTAAATACGGAAGGCTTTGCAATACTATTTTTTGAATTAGACATGAAGGTATGATAATGAAATATCGGATTCAAATAGATGAAATATATAATTAATTAATTTTCGTTTAATTTGAAACGAAATTGCTTCCCGACAAATCTAAAATAATAATATTAATAATAGCTTATTAGGTGCCCCCGCGGACAAAGGCTTCCTCCTTCATGTTCCAGTAGGTGCGATCTTTAGCAACTCTCATCCTTTCCTGAAAAACGGCGAATATCGTCCTCCCACCGTCTGATCCCTTGGTATCCAATTGGTTAATTTGCTTGTCCAGCGGTCATCCGTCAGCCTGGCAACGTGGCCTGCCCACCGCCATTTCATCTTTTTGTAGCTCTGGGCGACATCAACAACCAACAATAGCTGCATTTGAGGAGCAAGCATGCAAAACGGGTTAAATTCACTTTTGATCAAAATCAACTTTTTATTTTCAGTATTTAGGGTAGGAGTTAAATCCGGTGGTGAACTCAGAATCAAGCTGTCATATCCTACAGAAAATGGGTGCCAAAAACTGCTGAATCAAGCAAAGCGCGTTAAATCCCAAGTTATGGAATATTTGAGCAAACCGTAATATTTTTTTTGAATTTGTTGTTTTTGTATATATTTTTTTAGTTTTTTTTATTATAATGTATAACCAAATAAATAAGAATAACACAAAATTGTAACAATTTTTCAAGACTGATCAACCAAACTATGCTAAATCTAAAAGTTTTTTTTTAATAACACCAAAATGGCTGAACTAAAATATACTGTACGGTGGGTATTTAAACTGCTCAACAGCATAAATAGAAAAGACTAAATCAGATAACTAAATTCCAAAGAGATTTTAAGTGAGAATATTTTTGCGATGTACTCCAATATTTTTTGTAAAATGGAGTTAACCCGTTTTGCATGCTTGCTCCTCATTTGGGATTCTATGTATGAGAGTGATCCCCTACATGAGCATTTCCATTTGGTTTTTGTAATTTGTGTATTTTGTAAATATAAATATTTAAGGCCTAAGTTTGACAACCATATGATAAAGTCGGAGCTACACATGAAGCACAGATTTTGGAAAAAGTTGCCATGCTTTATTTATTCCGTTCTGAATATCCTTGCTTGTTGTATTTGAGAAGCTAATTGTTTGTCCTAAATAATTTGTTTTTTCTTCGTATTCGATGTTGACATTGCCTAGTAGAATATCAGTACGCAGTATCGGTCTCACATATTCGTGCTGTATACCTTGTTTTTTCATGGCTTTAAGTAGGAATTCTAAAATATATACCTTTACCTTTTTAATTAGCTGATTTATGCCATGTATATGGTTTACTGTAGAGAATTTCTTTCTAAAACCTGCTTGGTTCAATAACTGCTAAAGTTCGAACGCTGATTTTTAGTCTATTTAGAAATATGGTTGCAAAAAGCTTGTAGTTATTGAAAATTAACGAAATAGATTTGTAGTTTTCGATGTTGATTGGGTCGTCTTTCTTGTAGTAGTATTATTTTCGAAATTTTCCATTGTTCTGGAATGTAACATTTGTTTATAATGTGGTTAAAAAGTTTGTGTAATAAAGTAATTCCTTCCTTAGGCAATTCTTTCAGCATTTCATTGCTGATCTAGTTGAGACCTGTAGTTCTTTGCTTCTTGCAGTTTCTCAGTGCCCACTATATTTCTTCCGTCATAATTCTGGTATTTTAACAATCTCAGTGCGTTCTTCTGTGATGTTGATTGCTGTTTGTTGCAGCTAGTGAATAGCTGTTGGTAGAATTTGGTTGCTATTGATAAAAATTGTGTGTGGGAGGTTGTTTATTTGTTTGTAGTGGGTTGTTTTAGTTTATTAATTAATTTTCGGTCCATGTACAGTTTTTTTATGTAGATCTTTGGTTGAATATTGAGTCTCTAGTAATTCATTTTTAAGTTTTGCTTTGTAGTCATAAGTATCTTTCCTTATTCTCTTTTTTGCTGTGTTCACCTTCAGTGGACATTTATGTTAGTATAAGCATTGTGGTCTATATTGTAATCACTATGGAAGTTGAAGTTGGTTCCCGCGAGGCCATTTTCGTTTGCCAAAGCTGTAGTGTTGATTTAGCCTGTCCACTGTCAGGGATTAGGGACCCGTCTTACGAGCCCTTATGTGCATTTCACTGTTTTATCTTGCGCTAAGCGACGTGATTGATCGATCAATCTCGTTCCTTACATTGTTGCGCATCCACTGTATTAACGCATAAAGTTAGCGAGCCTTACCCCGTCCGTGACATCACGCTTACGAGGCATATATAATATAACATCACTTGAAGCTTTATCTTGCGCGAGGCTAACTTTGAACTTAGATGATACGCCTATGTGTGCATTAGTATTCGTGGCCAATATAGACTATATTATTATTTTAAAACTTACGATTGTTCTTTTCCCGAATTCTCGTCCTATTCCCGTATTCTCTCTCCTGAGGGATTTTCTTTTAGTGGTCTGTGGGTTCAGTACGAGAGACTGGCGCCCAAAAGAAAAAACCATCCTTATATTACAGCGAAGTCAACTCACCCCGTCTTCACTGCACGCTGGACGGACCCATAGCATGCTCGGGAAATCCACCCCTTGCCTAAGTTTAGTAATTTTTATAACCCAAAGGCTAGGGTGGACTTAAGTAACGGTATAAATCACCTCTTATCTCAAAGCACTTTGTCAACTATTCTCAAGTTTTTGGGTACCTTCTATAAACTAGTTTTGTCCAGGCTCCTAAAGTATGTGTTTTTGTTCTACTATGTATTTAAAAAAAAAACTCAACAGAATTAAATCCCAATTACAGAGTGGATTCACATTACAAACATACATGCTCTAACCATTGAGCTACTGGAACTTTGAACATTTAAAAACCGTTAAGCAGCTAATGACACCCTGGACTTTCAAACAGGTTATAAGAGCCCGCATTTTGAAAATTTTATTGTAGTCTTTTTCGTACCTGCACTTAGATTTGTCCATCCTCATCCAGATTAAAAGAGTATCTGCTCTCAGCTCAGCGTGGCAATGGGCGACAAAGATGAAAAAGATACTTCTGCAACTAAACTCGTTACTAAAGATGGTCCATATATAGCAGCAATTAATAAGCTAGGTAGTAAAATAAAAAAATCGCCTTGGTATTATAGAGAAAAAATCAAAACACAAATTCTCAACTCTTAAGTGGCGAAATATCAGATTTCAAAGAACAAATTTTTAAGAAAAAATCTAATACATTAGAAACTAAAATAAGAGAGTACGAAGAAAAATTAGATCTTTAACAGAAGAAAATAGATTACTTGGACAAAGAGAGAAGAATGAGATCTTTAATTGTTCATGGTATTATAGACGGCGAAATGGAAACTTTTGCTACTTTAAAATGTATGTTTCTCATTCTTTTCAATGATAAAATGAAAATTGAAGTATCAATAAAAGAATTAGACTAATAAGAAGGTCGGGTCAGCGTCAGATCTGTACGGGTAAAATTAGTTTTGACTATCACAGAAAGATCCATTTTGGCAAATAGGAATCAAAGAAAAGAAACAAACATTACGGTCTTCGAAGATATGCCAATAGAAGCTATTAAACAAAGGTAGAAATTAATCCCAGAAATGGTGGCACTTATAGAAGAAGGCAACACGCGATTATAAAAACTAACAAATTCGTAAACAAAGCACCATGAGGAGATTTTTCAAACAATTTCAAATAAATTACTAAATCTAACGTAGAAACGAACGACGCTAAAATGCCTATTAATACTTTCAATACACGCGACACAAATAAACTGAAAGCTGCGAACGAAGGGCTTTTAAATTTCATACAGTTCTTGCCAAGATATACCGTTATTGACTTGACTTACTAATTGCGGTGTACCGCTTTAGCAGCAAGTAACTTCATTACCTGAGTGATAAGGGTAGGATGATCGAAATTTTGCTACTTTTTAGAAATACCTAAATTATCCATTTTGCCGTCAAATAAGTATGAATTGGAAATTTCTACACTGTTGTCAATTCATATGCGCAGTGTTGAAAATGTTGAGTTATGAAGAAGCGGCAACACCGCAGGGCAAGGAACAGAGTGCGGAAAGGGGAAAATGTTGAGCATCAGTTCATACTCATTTGACAGTGAGTGTAAACTGTAAACATTATTCAGATTATTATTCAAAAGATGGTAAGTAAAATTGGATTCTAGTTGCTTGTTTTGTAAATTATTATTTTATATTTTGCATGTATAAAGGTGTTTTGTTTGTTCTGTACCTGTACTTTATTGATTTCAACGTTAAATTTAATAATTTTAAAAGTTTCAAATACCTTGTAGTTTTATTTAAGTAAGACCTTGGATTTCGTACCTTTATAATCTTTTTACAACTTTCCAGCTGTGAGGGTGTAATGATGTCAGTAACGGTATAATTTGGCAGGAACTTTTTTTATATATAAAGAACTTGCTCTAATCCTAATCCATCCACACCTCGAGATAAAAATCATCATGATTCAGTCTCATCAGCCACATAAGCTACATCAGATACAGAGGTTATTCACAATTCAATTTCCTCCAGGATCAAGGTAATTCACTCGGAAAGTTATTTGGTAAATAAAAATTAAACGCTAGATATATTAAACACAACTACTCAAAAGGATTCCGGAAGGCTGGTCACCAGGGATTTCTTACGTACTTCCCCCCTTCATCACTTTCTACATTAAAGAACAAAAATAAATCTAACACTAATAATAATCACCAAGAAGGAATAAACATAACGAACTCATCAAAAACTATACACACAATCAGTAACTACAATAAAATCAACCAAAGCGTCTCTCAAGACCAACACAAAACTAAACTCCAATATGATAAAAACTGAAACATTTTAAATATATGCTCAGTAAATATTAAACTCTACTAAAAAACGAAAGACTAGCAGAGTTTTAACAAGCAATAGATAAAATTAAATGGGATATAATTGGTGTTAGTGAAGTAAGAAGATTTGGAACAGACGTTATAATAAGAAAAAACGTCAACATGCTTTCGTATCATAGTAAATCAAAAGACTATGCGCACGTAACGGCGGAATACGGGTCTCAAAAATGTCAACATGACAGATGATCAGATGAATGATGTTTGAAGGTTACATGAATGAAATTATGAAATGAAATGATTATCAGCTGTATCATGTAGCACATCGCTTATATTAAACGACGTAGCTAACAGTGTTATCCAATCAAAATATGTGGATGTGATAAAAAAAAACTAATTTTACTTGTTACATTTGTTTCTATTTGTCAAAATAATTAAATACTGTCAAAGTAATTATTTTACGTAAGATTATTTTTATTAAATTTATTATGTTTTGTCTCTAATTAGCTATTTAGGTACGTAACCGATGCTGTTGGATAAGAGCTACATTTAATGATACTGGTATTCACGTATTTTATTTCAGTTTATTTCTAGATTTCATTGTGAGAACATCGATATCGTAGTGATTGATTTGTGTAGCGATTCAGGTGAGTTTAGTTTAACACACACTTTTAGTCCACGATAGCAAGAGTAATGCAGATACGGATTTGTATGATTATTCTCTTACTTTACTGCGTTGTCCTTTATCCTATTCCTTGTTGATCGGTCGTGCCCGGTAGAGCCTCTGATCTTGGGTTCCAGACGTGATGAGAGAGCTATAAGCGTAACCAGGAATGCGATCTATGTGTCCACGATTGCTAGTCTCGTGGGTTTTTGCTGATTGACCGCGTCGTAACGGCAGGGATGGTTTTATCCTGGTTTTATAACTATGCCCTTAAGGCCGAAGTAAAGCCACTAGGGTTGATCATCACCTGAGCGGAATTCGGGTTAGGGCAGCTCCCTATTCCCAAGGGTGGTAATGACAGGGTTGGTTGTGCAACCATATCTCGGTGCCGGTATAAACCACACCGCTCAGGGGTGGTAATGGCAGGTACAGTTGAGTATATGTACGCGTAAGTCCGGGGCCACACTGCTATTGAGTAGCAGGTATGCGTTTCGCATAAGGCGACTTATTCCATATTCCCTGTTCTATTGGACTTTGTTGCATAGGTGTGTTATTTCTCAATACATTCCTTTGTGGTGGATGCGCGTGTATTTTGTGAATGATTGCCTCCTCACTGAGTATTTCTCATGTGTTAATTCTTTTGCAGAAATAATCACGACGTGGAGGAGGATTCCGCGTAACCGGGTTCGGCCAGGCGACGGTCTTCTAGATTTGTTATTTTTTTCTATTAATACTGTATATACTGGTTAGGGTGATAAATGTGTTTTAATATTCTTATTTTTAGCGCTAACATTTAATCGTCATTTATAACAATACGTTTTTTAATATAAGCGACGTGTTACATGACACAGCCGTATGACTGCTAAGAATAAGGGATTACTTTGGTAAACAAGAGGGAATCTTAGGGCGAATAAGGTACATAATTACAACACAAATGAATGGAATGAGAATGAAATAGGCTATTAAAACTGATTTTCAGATGATGTTTGGATATGATATTGGGAGTGGATGTGTTTGGAAAATGAAAAATGACAAAGGGGTGAAAAATAAGGGTTACAAATTTTGTTCAAAATATAGTTGTTTTAATGCTACAGGCGCACTATTTATTATCCTTCTCCCGTACTAACTTGATATGTATCTTTCTTATACTTAATGTGTTCCATAGATTCAACAGTGCAGATGTATCGCCTGTTTTGTGAATTCATATACTTGTGCATAAAAACAGATCCTTAACAAGTAGGTAATAAACAGATGATCTATTATTATTTTTCGTATTATATTTTCAAATATTAATGGAAATATTTAAGTAATTACTTTTTAGACATCAATACGTAAATATATTATTATAATCAGTTAGTAATACATTATCTGTAGTACGGAAACGATTGTATATTTAAAATGTCCGATGGCTCTTAAAATCTGTTATATTATTCATAGTAAATACGTGTATATTTTAAATTTTATACAGAAATTTATTGATGAGAACGATTACAGTCTGTTTGCCCAACATTTAAGGTTGGCTTTAAGTTTTTATTATATAAGTGGAGTACTACTATATAATATTACATTTGACAACAATGAATATATAATTTTATGCAGGAAATTTAAATTTAAAGAATATGCGTTACTTATTGGTAAGTAATACTTTAAGGTAATTTTTTACATAAAAACCATAAAGCGATAGGTTGGATCTTCTTACAGATAATGGCAATATTGTGTAGAAAATTGTAACTTTTACAGATCTGTAAATCGAAAAAATGATCTTACTTAAAATCCCTTTGGAATTTAGTTAACTTATTAAGTCCTTTCTATTGATACTGTTAAGCAGTTTAAATACCCACAATACAATATATTTTGGTTGAGCCATTTTGGTGTTACTAAAAAAATTTATTGGATTTAACACGGTTTAGTTGATCGGGCTTAAAAAAATTGTTACATTTTTGTGTTATTCTTATTTGGTTATTACAATATAAAACTTAAAAAACTAAAAGAAAAAATAAACAAAACCTTTATAAAAATACAAAAAAAAATAATACGGTTTGATCAAATATTGCTGAAACTTGTGATTTAACGAGGTTTGCTTGATTTAGCAGTTTTTATTTAATTTACTGGAACAATTTTATACTTCTCTCGTGCTGTTGTTTTCTGAGCACTCCATATACATTTTGTATCAGTTTTTGATAAATCTAGTTGAACATATTTCCTGAAACAAACAAAAAGCAGAAAACGGATACGACTAAATAAGAAAATAAACCATGCGAAAAAAATGCATTCTCCTTTTAAAAACTGAGTGTTGAAATACACCTGGTACAAGAAATTATAACTGCCGAGATGTGTTTACATTTACCACTGTTACCAGCTTTACATGAAAAGATCGTTGTCTGACTGGTAATACTATTGTTTTCTTTAAATACTACTTTTATTTCGTGCAGATCTTATGTAATGCGTAATGGCACTAGTCTGCAGACAAAGTGCGAATATATTTATATCTGCATCGGTATCACTAGTCATTCTTCCCCACAATTGATGTCTAGCATCAAACACACCTTCTTCATCCGATACACGTCTAGAGTTTTCTCCAGTACTCGTAAATCAAAATATAACTTTATACAGGATGTTCATTTTAAATGGGCTACCATTGCTATCCCAAGAAATATAAAAGAGAGTTACATACAAAGACGGTTAAATAGGCAAACAATTTTTATTTCACGAGACAAATTTAAAGAAAAGAAAAATATTTTTTTACTTTTTAATTTTAAATGAGATCATATATTTTTTATTTGCTCACTTGTTAGAGAATTTAATTCTAAATTCGGTGATATAATATTTATATTCCCTTACATAACGATTTGTTTGAGAAAGAGAAAATGCATGTAAAGTTTCATATTAATTTGATTAAAATATGGCTATAATAAGAGTATCATGAATGGAAAAAACGAATACCTGTTATTTTTTGACAGAATTAGAATGCCATGAAAGAAATACGTGAATATTTTGTTTATGTTGACATTTATGATCACTTACAAGAACAAAACATTCACTTTTTTCGGTCAGGGCACTCTAATTCTATGTAATAAAAATAACATGTAGTCATTTTTTCCATTCATGGCACTCTTATTAGAGCCATATTTTACTCAAATTGGTATAATGAGTACACCCACAAGTTTCTTGACTTTTATAACAAGTTTGAGTGTACTCAAATTCATCAACAATTTTTGACTATGTGCTCTTCACAATAATTTCTTTAACAATGCTATGTCAACATATTAAACAAACAATTTTTTGTATAGATTTTAAATAATTTTTTTATCAATTCAACAAAAAATAGCTGAAGATGGTCCACTGTGGACCGAAACGTCCATTATGTAAATAAAACTTTGTACAAAAAATACTTGGATCAGAAAGGCCTTATCCTTGAGAAAAATACCTTCAATATTTTCACCTGATCCCTCAAGTTCAACAGCAAATTGATATAAAACTTTACATGCATTTTTCTCAAAAAAATCATTATGTAAGGATATAAAAATTTTGTATCACTGAATTCAAAATTAAATTCTCTAACGAATGAGCAAAGAAAAAAATATATATTCTCATTTAAAATAAAAAAAAGCTAGGTTTCGTATTTTGAGAACCACTGGTCGAAAAAAAATATTTTTCTTTTATTTAAATTTTTCTTGTGAAATAGAAATTGTTTGTCCATTTAACCGTCTTTGTAGCTCTTATAGTTCTCGAGAAAGCAATGGTGGCCCATTTAAAATGAAAATCCTGTATATCTCACTTATATTTAAATGTCACTATTATTACTTATAATATTATTATAATGAATAACATATAATGTATAATATAAAAAAAAGCAATACCCCAGGTTAGAGTTCCAATATTGGCCGTGTGTGGCGCAGACATGTACGATGGCATACAATTAATTTTTTTGAAAGATGTCTGATCAAGGTCACTTGTATCATGAACGAATTAACAAGTTGGTGTACTTTAATCTCTCTCATATTGGGATCGACAAGAAGAAAGTCCAATAAGGATGGTGTCAGACTGTCCTAGAAACTTGATTTTTAAAGGTACTTTTTTAAGATTTTTTTAACAGCTAACAGTAAATGTCACTTTTACAACCAAAACATTAGTAGACAGTAAAAATATTTCTACATAGCACTTGCTGAACAAACGCATAGTAACGTAATTTAATGGCGATAACTTTCAAAATAATGTCCTCCAGTTTTAATTATATATATATATATATATATATATATATATATATATATATATATATATATATATATATATATATAAATTATTTGATGTCAACAAATATCTTTTTAAATTTTTTATTTAAGACGTAATTGTAGATACAACTCGTCTGTACAGTAGCTAGATACACACTAAGGGCCAAATTCAGAGACGCCACTCACACTCACCTTACACTCACCTCACACTCACCTACCACTCAATTGGTCAAAATGTCATTATTTGGAATTCAGAGACATTAGGCTACTCAAATTTTAGTGACAAGTGAGTTGCAAATAAGTGTCAATTGAGTAAGTTCTAAGTGTGATCTGTAGATACCTTACGTGTTACTCTAATCTACAGAAATATATTTTAATTTTTTTTATTGTCCAATTGTTGTTTGTTTATTGCACTCTAATCGGGAAAGTATTTTTGAATAAAATGGATTACGATTTTTTGGAATTTGTGCAGCACGTGCAGGATGTGCAAACTTTTCTACTAATTCCACGGTAATTATACATATATTACTGATTACGGATGCCAATGTTATCGAAAGAGTCGTACCAAATACAGCTGGTCCAGTACAACAGAGAAGAGAAAATATTGTTAGGCGTCATTTTGCCAATGATGAAAATAATGATTAAGATATTTTATTAATTAAATTAAATATTAACGTTAAGCAATTAACTATTTATTATTTAAC
This sequence comes from Harpalus rubripes, assembly GCA_963082715.1. NCBI lineage: Eukaryota > Metazoa > Arthropoda > Insecta > Coleoptera > Carabidae > Harpalus > Harpalus rubripes. The sequence goes on from OY720455.1 coordinate 19,541,928, forward strand.
AAAATAAATAAAATTAAAATAATTAATTAATAAATTTATTAATTATTGCTCCATTGCTCTTTTTAATTGTAGTTCTATAATTTTAATTTTCATCACTTGCTCAGCGACACGTAAGCGTTGTTCCTCCACTCTCAATTTATGCTCTTCAACGCGCAACGCATGAATGTCTGATTCTTGCTGCTGCAACAATTCGTTTCTACGCAGTCTAACTTCAAGCTTCCTTTCAATTGCAGATCCTCGTGATTCATATGAAATTTTGTATTGGTGCTAATGGAGATAAACTCGCTTGTTATTTGATCCCATATCTTCTTTTTTTGGGATATACTAATACAATCAGTTCTTTTGCATTCTTATATATCTTTATACCGATCTAGCATCTCAGTCAGACATAGCTTCTCATCTCCGGATATGTATTTTTTATTCGGCTTTGCTGACATTATTTGCAAGTCGATGTAATAGCTTGTGATTGTTCACTGACTTACCAAAACAGAAACAAAAATTAGAACACTTTCGTTCTAAACGTCATTATTAAATGACATTTTTATGACATTATCTCAAAACACGGCTCACTTGAGTGACTCATACGTTTACTTTATTGAATACGAAATTGAGTAAGAAGTGAGTGTTCGCTTATCTCACACTCAAGTGAGTTACAACTATGTGACAACTGAGTCTAGGTTGAGTGTTCATTGAGTAACGTCTCTGAATTTGGGCCTAATTCTAAAAACTAAGTAATTTTCCTACTTCGTTCTAAGGCGAGCTGATAAAGGTGTTCTCACAGTTTTCTTTTAAGTTCAGCGAAATTGGATGCCAAAATGTGGTATGATTCTATGTTAGCCATTACAAAACAAATATTTATTGTATCAAAAGCATACTCGTATATAATTGTGTATAAAAATATTTACGAAAATAGAGTTTATATTAGCACAACGCTTTAAGTAGTCTAATTTGAATCATCTTTCGCATGCCTCTGTAGTGAAAAGATTTGCCGGTGCCAGTACAGAAACCTGAATGCAGTACGCCTTTCGTCATCTCAAACGCAACGATTTTAACTGCATTAACAATAACACAAATGTCACATGTTTTTAAATTTTATTTCCATATGATGATTTCATTTCCAAAATATATTGTGGCACCATAACTATATATATTTACTGTGAAACAAAGGACAGATATACGTGGTGAATAAATGTAAAAATTTGTAAAAACAAAAATTTAAGAAATCCCTGAATAAAACATATGACTTGCCAGTACAACAAAAACAAAACGAAAAATTCAAAAACAAGGTATTAAAAATAATCACTACTTTAATATTAATTCTAATATCGGTGTTCAACACATAGCACCTCAAACAGGATATATGAGCGAGCACAGCTTATACCACAAATCAATGACGTACAACATATCTACAGTGTACAGTGTGTTTCACTTTACATAAAGACACCTAAATAAATTGTTTATTAATAACACAATTAGTATAAAACTTTTACCAGTCATAGAGGCTAATCACTAAAATACTCCAAATACGAAGTTTTGCTAAAAAAATTATTTTGTAATTTTTCTAAATTCTTTTTCTAACTACATTGAATTTTTTTTTATTTCAAATATCAAGTGGGCAACATACAATCAAAACAATAGAAAAAACATCGAACATTAAGTTATAATTTTGTAACACTTATTAAGAGATTTTTCAACGAAGTCGGCGCTTGATATTTGATATAATAATTTTTTCATGAGTTTACGCAAAAATGTAGATAAATTACAACAATTTTTTGGCGAAACATCATATTTGGAGTATCTTAGTGATTCGCAACTGTTTTTATTTTTTGCTCTATCTTCATCGCTACTATGACTTTACTGGAAACACTAGTTTTTATTTCAATCATAGATGACCGGATTGATTTTAAAAAAATTCAGCCTAGAAAACATTAATCGGTATGTGCACTATCACAGGTGAAAGTTTTATATTAGTTGCGTTATTAATAAACAATTATACATACATACATATATATATATATATATATATATATATATATATATATATATATATATATATATAATAATAATAATAATAATAATAATAATAATATTAATAATAATAATAAAATATAATTATGTAAAAACTACTATTACTGGTAAGTGAATTGAATCCTTATGTATATGTTAACATTACAATTCTACTAAAATTTTAGTTACATGTTTTGTTGCTATTCTTTAACTTAACTTTATACTTATTTTGGCTACTTTAGTTCTTTTTTGTGATATTAAGTATTTTTTAGACGTTTACTTCTTCTTGCGACATCGTTCCTAATTATTTACTTTTGCTTGACACGTTTAAACTGTATGCTTGCGCATAGTGGCGTACTGGTTGCTTTACTTATGATTTCTTCTATTTATATTTTGTTTCGAATAATAAATCGCCATCCTCTTTTGCAAAACTGCTGGGTTCCGGAAAAGGTTTTAAACCTCGGGGTGTCGGCTACAAGTCGTGTGACTTGTGACGTTATTAAGCAGGTAGCTCGTTTGAGAATAGTTGTTGGCGTGAATTTTAGTTTGATGTAGAACAAAGTGCCCTTTTCTTGTTTCGACTAGGGTTGGTCCGAAGGTTGGTCGCGCTTTTTGCGGATTTGAACGACATCGGGAATACCATTGACTTTCCAGTGTTGTGAAGTTTTGGTGTTGTGCCACGTGCATCCTTTTTGTATTTGGGTTCTAGAAATCATATTTCTTCGGAGGATTTGCGACTCTTCTGTCAGCGTCTTAAGCGTTGGCGATACCTTCCACCAGCGGAGAGCCCAGCGCCCATGAACACGCCACCACAAGATAAGCACAGTCTTATTTATTCTCCCTCTTGTCGTTGTTGCATTATACAGGGTGTTTCAAAGAAAGTGTAAGAAATTGATGGCGCATAGTTTGACCAAAATGAGTAAAAAAAAGCTTAATCAGAATAGGTTTGATCTTCAACTGTTTCCGAGATAAACGAAAATCTAAGAGAAACTCACAAAGTTAGTGATCGAAAAAAAAAATTGTTTGTCAATAAATTGACTATAAAAAGCAATAAAGTTTTGTTGTTATTTGTCTCAATATATAATAGAACGAAATTATTTGAAAATTAAATATTGGCCAAGGTCGCCGCAACATATAACATGTTCAAGTATTTTATTTTTAAAAAAACAAAAGCACATATAAGATGACCTCTGAAAGGTTAACAAAAAGTCTCATTTAATCAAAGTCGTAACTCCTATAGTTTTCGAGATTGAGGTAAACCCCGTTTAACTCATTATTCACTGTCTCATTTCTCGGAAACTATTGAAGATCTGACCCATGTTGATTGATGATTAAGCTTTTTTACTCATTTTGGTTAGTACTATATACTTTTTTATACTTTCTTTGAAACACCCTATATTATTGCGAGGATTTAGATTTTTGTTTCCTAGGAACTTTGTGGTTATATAATAGCTATACTGGTGTTTCATTGTTATATTATGTTAATTATTTAGTTTCAATATTCTAGTTTACAGTTTTATACCATTTAGGGGCAACTAACACATTGTTAGATATTTTGTTACTGCATTCATTGGGTATAAAGCAGCATTTTTAGTATTATCCTGATTTCATTGTTACCCATGTTGCCAAAACTCAGGGACAGAGGGCATGAGGTAAGAATATTAAATTTAATTTTCATACGAAGGTTACGCGAGAATTATTGACAACAAGAAAATCAGATTGCTTTTCCGAATCTTTATTTATAATTTCACAGCGTGGGCAGTTTTTAAGTTACCAGAAATTAATCTGATAATATGGACAGTTTTAAAGTCTCCCAAAAATTGGGTTGAAAGCTTTTCAATAGAAAATTGTTGGGAGTTTAGAAAAGGAACAAAATATTGGTGAAGTGTATTACTGTTATTCTTTACAGGTTTTAATTTTGTGTACCATGACACAAATTCTAGATTCTATAGAAGATTATATGTTTATGCGTGATTATAAATACTGCCGTTTAGATGGTACTGTAAAATTAGAACTGACAAAATTCTGTAGATTCTTTTAATACTGATCCAGATATATTTCTGTTTTTAATTTCTTCCAGAGCTGGTGGTCTTGGTGTAAATTTAACTTAGGCCAACACTGCAATTTTCTTCGATAGGGACTGGGTAACTTAAAAATAGTTACCTAAAAATGGTACACGTGTATGTGCTATTACCTTTTCATCAAAGCATATGTACCATATTGTGCTATATTTTTAGTAACAAAACAATTCTAAATTATGGCACACACATATGTATAACTTTTTGTGTAAAAAAGCATATTACCGCTTCCAAACTACTCGTATAGTACAATATACAACCATACCATAATAGAATCCCCAAGTAGATATCCAAGCACAAGGCAGATGCCATAGGATTGGCCAAAAGAAACCAGTTATGGTATACTCTTTAATAGCAAAAGCAACCATTGATGAGAGAATAGTAACATGTGCCAACAGTAAACACAAATTGGTAAAAAATGTTATTAAAAAAGGTACTCCTTTAAAACGGTACAAGATTTATAAATATAATTTAAAATTGGTTTTAAATTTAGCAACCCTGATTGTTGCCCATTGTCGTAATAAGTAAATGATAGTACTGAATTTCACAGAATGGGCGGAGCTAAAATCTTAACTCATATAAATAATTATAAGATGCCCTTGATCAGATTTCTATAAAAAAATTAAATTGTATCTTTATCGTACTTTAAGTTAGATCTGCATATTATCTATTTCAGGAGTACTGCGTACACATAGGTGCCGACTATGGGGAGGGGGGGGGGTTATGTTAAGGAAGGAAGTTTTCAATATATGTTTACGCCTTTTCTAATGTTGAATCGCTCCCTTTGTCCAAATTATCCGTACGCCTATGCTCACGATGCTCAGCAGAAGATTTCATATAAAATGTCTGCATGATAGCGCCAATACACACCAAATTCTGTATTTGTTATTAACTAAAAACAATTATTGTAAGTTGTGACTAGCCCGAAAAGTCAGTATTCGCAAGTCGCTTAAAAGAGTTGGTCGCTAGCCGCTTCTATCAATCGCATCGCTCCATAAACACGCAACGCGCCTTTATAACAGTGTTAAGTGTCGCAACAATCACCAATCCTGGATTGCATCCGCTACAGCTGTATCCAGGATTTACTTTATGTGTAACGAGGAAAACGAATATCCGAGTATTTTGTGAGTATATCCTAGTTATTTTTCTTTCCTTCTGGTTCAACATTGGAAGGGTGGAAACGCACCCGCAGAACTGCACCCTACAGTTCACCGCAATTATCGAACATTTTATATAACAAAAATAAATTTAATTTTCGTTGGATTCATTCTGATTGATGATGTAAGTTCAGAAAGACCTAAATAATTAAATTTGGAAGATTAACGGACAAAATCTCTGAGGTGACGCCTGGTAAACGCCCGTACGGTACAGATATATCACATTGACAGCCGTATTTGTAATTTTTGACTTATCAGAGACTAGCCTTTTTATATTTAAACAGTAGCATAATGTTATAAATAAATCATAGAATCACCTTATACGACGTTCATTATTTTCTAGGCCTTTGATTTGAGCGCGAAACAATTGTGCTTCGCAAGGCCTGAAAGACAAACTTATTAAGTTGGCGCCATGTGATGCACACAGAATAAGATCAAATAATGTGTGACATTTGTTTATTATCACTACATAAAATAGATGAGTACTCTAAAAGAATGCAAATAAAAGTTAAAAAGACAATAAAAATTAATATGGCTAATACTAAATATAATAAATACATATTGGACCTTCACTTTAAGCTGGGCCAATAGAAAAATTTTGTTCACTGGGCCGTCCACTTTTATTCTCCATAACATTTTTATTATCATGTGAAGCAACTGTGTGTAGCGAGGCTGAGGCTCCAAGTGAAATCCTACGTGCGAAACACAAGTAAGCGGTGTGACCCATCTAGTTCTCTGATGATGGTATTACACCGAAACCGATAAGAATATTCGTTTGTTTTAATTTTTTTTTAATATTTTTATTATTGTGGTATAACATCGTGTTAAAATTTATATATATATATATATATATATATATATATATATATATATATATATATATATATATATATAATATACTCTATATCTCCCAGTTGATCCCTACGTCATCAATTTCTAATGCAAGAATACTTTTATCCAGCATCTGTGTCGTACACGCATGGCATATATGAGACTTTTATTCGCTATCTTATTGTCCTCAGTTTTTCAGAGGGGTATAAGCTATCTCTGTCTAACCAACGGCGGCAAAAAATGAAATAGAAACTCTATTGTAACCGCGGTAACAAGTATCTTTTTCAAATATTTAAATTATTTGAAAATTCATGTCACTATGTCATTTATGTGATTAAGGTGATTTTGGTGTCGATAATCATTTGTGCTTCGTTGTATTGGTCATTTTGTTAATTCTTAGGATTATACATATTGTGCATTTTGCTATTGCAAAGACGGTGTTTCTAAGATTTACGACAATTATTGCAACATTTTGCTTTTGGACAATAAAAAGACGTATATTTTATCCATTATACTTGTCGTATTTATTCAATTGGTTTATTATTTATAAATAACTATTTTTATTTCGAATTTTGATGAATAACGAAATTGACACAATATAGGTCGTAGTCAGTTTTTACCAGTTTTGATATTACATCATAATTATTCAATTGCGAAATATGTGAGTGTCACTTCGAATTTTAGTGAATAATTATATTCTCACAGTTGTAGATATATTAGCGAACAACAAAATTATTGCAAATAAAATATTGAAAATGTCAAATATGACCAAGTCCTGTCATTCACTATCTTATATCAAACTAGAAAGTAAAATCCCTATAATAAAACCATGGTAACAATATGACGTCATCATCCTGTATATCACGGCATATTCCTCATTGCTGGTTGTGCCAGTCTGCTTTGTACACAGATTTCGGTAATGATAAATATATTTGTTCCATGCGGACGTTTATTTGGCGACACCTGACAGACACTCATTGATGGTGTAGAGAGTGCACCACCGGGGTCACTTTTAGGGATTCACCAAGCCAAGCTACTTGGCTTGAAATAAAAAAGCTTGGCTTGGCTTGAAACTTCAAGCTTTTTTTAATGTTAGGCTTGGCTTGGGCTTGATGGAAACAGAGCTTGGCTTGGCTTGAAAACTTCAAGCTTTAAATATTTTACGTTTGGCTTGATTTTCAAGCTTTATCAAGTTTTTTCAAGCCTTTTCAAGCTATATCAAGCTTTTTCAAGCTGTATAAATGCTCATGCGCACAGTAGATATATGGGTCTTGAAAACCAGTAGTAGTTATTCGGTATCAAGATTTTAATATAAATATTCGATGTGAATTAAATTAAATATATCGATATACCGATAAATTCGATATATCGATGTATTGGAATATTGATGTATCAATATATCGATATGTTATGTCGATGTTTCATTGTATCGTAACAATGTATTAATCACGTTTTGTTTTACATAAATTTATTGTGGTACAATTGAAAAATATCTTCTTATGCGTATAGATAAACAAAACGATAAAATAAAATTTATGAACCTTACACCAAGTGTTTTTTCTTTGTAATTAAGATGTAAAAATGGATATTTTATTCATTTATTTTATTTTTAAGAGCAAACAATCAACATAAACTTATTATCTTTTATTAAATATTTACCCTTAAATTTTTATGTTTCTTTTATTATTTTCGTTGACTGCTTTTATTCAAGTAGCCATATGCATTAGTTGGACTTTATTCTATTTTACTAACCAAGATGAATAGGAGTTAAGTTCATTTTTGCTCGAAATGACCTCCCAACAAACTGTTAAAGTTTGTCAAACTATATAGTTCATATTCACCCTATATAAATAAAAAATCCTCAAGATTCCAAACACGCAACAACAGTGTTCAAATAAATACATAAATGTTTTGGAATGTACAATGGGATGAAAATGACCTGAGACTGACCTTTTATACCTACTACAAATACATCTGGAAATCATAAAACCCTGCAGACGGAAATTTCCCCGAAATTTTGTTTGTTCATGACATAAATACCTACTGGCCTTACCAGGCGTCACCTCACGGTCACTCATTGCTGGCGTGGATAGTTGCACCACAGGGGTTAATTTTGTGCCATTTAAAATTCGAAATATTTGGCGTCTGTCGGGATCGAACTCGGTTCCCCAGATTTGCGAACTGACACTCAGGCACGTGGTCAAGAGACCTCATAGCTTATAATTAATTCCAGTTACTTAAAAATTGAAGTATTTGATTAATTAATTTTTATACAAAATTCGTTTAACTTGACAATAATAAGTATTTAAAACTTTTTCAACATTTTATAAATTCATTTTTTATACTTGATTGTGTGCGCGTACTTCTATGTGCGACTAGTTGGTTCAGATTGAGAAAATAAGTGGTCTTTGCACAATAAGAATGATGAAGGGTATAGTTTCCTATTGACAAATTTTTAAAGCTTACTAGACCGGCAGGTAATGAAGGCTGGTCCTTTTGGAAACTCCAATTCTTAGAAGTTCGCAAAAATGTGCCGAAGCAATGAGAAAGTACGTTACCACCATAAAATTACGGTTTTGTCGGGCCTCGACAACATTTCTTAAGGAAAGCATAGAAAGCTTGTTTTCAACCAAGCTACTTGACAGTCGAAGGCTTGGTTTGACTTGAAAATTCAAGCTTTTTTCAATGTTAGGCTTGGTTTAGCTTGGGCTTTGTGGAACAGAAGCTTGGCTTGGCTTGGCTTGAAAAGTCAAGCTTTTTGAACGGCAGGCTTGGCATGATTTTTCAAGCTTTTTCAAACCAAGCCAAGCTTTCAAGCTTCTAGCCAAGCCCGAGAATCTCTAGTCACTTTTGTATTATTTAAAATTCGAAATATTTATCGGTCGGGATCGAACGCGTTTCCCCACAGATTCGCGACCACTCAGGCACGCGGCTTTTTTTTATCATATTAAATTTGTATTTTATAATATACGTCATACCTAACAGAAACAACTTTTTAATAGCAACAAAATATAGATTTTAATAATTTTTTCCACTTATTATTTAACTAAGATATATGGACAATAATCCATGCATTAATCTAATATATACAATTGACATACCTTTTTGACCTGTTATCGGCGTTCTCTTCCACACACGCAAATTTGTCAGCGACGGACTGGTCCTCTAGAACGCGTTCTCCTAAGTGGGATAAAATACACATTGTCATTCCAATTCACAACAATTATCACAGGCGAGCATTATCATTCCATAAGATAGACGGGAGTGGGGGGGGGGGGGTAGGAATAAGGTTGTTCCACATCAAACTATACTTATATGATAATCAGAATAACAGCGAGTTCTATCTCTCATTTATAATTACTGCAAGCAGCTAATCTTTTCTTATCAACACTTTTACATGCGCACGACACTGTGGTTATAACACAACTAGGGGCGGGCGGTCGCCGAGGGTTTAGGAATGTTCAAGTGTTTATTCCTTAAGTCGGCGCTTCTAAATCAGTGACGCGCAATGAAAAAGTGAATCTTACAGTAATAAACGTTTTCTTGGCCGTAACAGCGATTTCATCATTAATTCCTATATTGCGGGTAAAAAAAAAAATTGCCCACTGATTATGTCCGGCAACTATCAGAATTTCATTGTCTATGTCCTTTCTGAACTTAAATCATCAATAAGAATGAATTCAACGGTTCTTTTTAAACGTAATGTTTCTTGGCGCCAGGTCTAGTGAATATACTTCCAATATCAATCAAACAAAAAGTAAAATTTAGAACAAGTATCTTAAAAATAATGTTCGCATCATTACTACCTGTACAAACTATATTATAAAAAATGCAAGCATCAAAAAAATGCGGGCTGTGTTAACATGAAAAATGTTATGTTTATGTTTCTTGTTTAACAACTAACAGTTATATTGTTATATTCATTGGTAATATAGGTTACATTGCTGTCATAAATTTATCTTGAATTCCATATAAGGCTCTTAACAAATTTTTATTGAGTTGTGCGGTTCAGAATATCCAAAAGATTGGCCATGTACATCAGCTCTGCTTAGAGAAATCTGAATCCAACTTTTCGCACAAGTAATTATTAATTACCTATTAATTGTGTATTTTCTATTGCAGGACACTTTTGTGCGTTAATATTAAGTACAGCATTATTGCAAAATGAAGCTCTTACGACAAAAGTATCAATTACTGACACGATAACAGAATATTTCTACGTATGCTCTGGCATTCTTACAACAGCAGCTTATGTTAATGTTATAAAAGACAAAGAATCTATGGAAAAAGTACCAGTCATGCAAAAGAGAACAGATATTTTATTGCGAAAATTGAATATTTCTTGCAAAGGACCTTTTATATTTTGTGTAGTTGTATCTACTGTGACAGTTTGTTATATGAATATCGCATCTCTTCTTATATACCAATTTTATACGATGCGCTATGATGAAATGATTATAAGCCTTTGCCGGTTCTACATCTTGTTTATGCTATACGTTCTAGCAGTTCCACACATACTTTTTTTACTTGGTAATATGTTTCTAAATACCTGCAGACTTTATCATCTAAACAGATTTGTAAAGAAGGAAATAAAGCAAATTCTGAAAAAGAAACAAATAAATTTCTGTGATGGACAGAATTTAGTTTTTAAATTGCAAGTAATTTCATATATTCGCTCATTACATTGTGAAATAGCAAAAGAAACAGGGAAAAATGCACCCTATTTTTTGATATGTACTTTACATTTATCTTATCTTCTAAGCGCTGTACTGTTTTACGTTTATTACGTCAAAGGTGTTCTGGTACCCATTTTGGTAATAATGATACTTATTGCACTGTTTGGTATTACGGTTGGAGCCTTTATTGGACAATTCATGCAGAACTTGGTAAATATAGCCTACATTTCACCAAACCAAAAAGAATTGGCAAAAGACGGCAAACGTCTCTTCAATTACGAAAAGAAACATAAAATTAGTATATGGGGTTCTGGGGGCCTGAGTGTCTGGTTGCGAAACTGAAGAATCGGGTTCGTTCCCGATAAACGCCAAAAGAAATTTTTCAAATTTTAAATAGCATAAAAGTAACCCCTGTTGTGCACTCTCCACGCCAACAAAGAGTACCCTTGAGGTAACGCCCGGTAAACGGTAATATTATGTCATCATCATTACCGAAATCTGTGTACAAAGCAGACCGGCACAGCAATGTGGAATAAGCCGTGATATACAGGGTATTTTTTATATCAGTGCCATCACTGGTATCTCAAATACTGTAAGAGTTACGACTTCGATGTTATGGGACAAAAGTTGCCGTATTAGAGGGCTATTTTACCGATGTTTTTATTTTTCCAAAAAAATGCATACGTCACTAGATAATAAAGAAAAACTGATTTCGGTTATTTTTTTTAATTAACTTTTCAAATAAAAAATTGATATAATATTATAGTGTCTATCAAGTGGCGTACAATAATATTGTTTCTATAAGTATATTTTTAAGATATGGCACAATGATGTAAATGTTATTGTTTCGTATTTGTTTTATCAAGAAATTTATTTTCTTCAAGCGTATTATTATATTCATATTATGCTACTATACGCACATTATAGAAGATATTCATTGTCTTACTAGTACAAAAATGTTGTTTTTGTTGTACTAGTAAAAAAATGTTAGCTTCTTACTTCACCGCTGGCGGCGGTAATCGCCACAGCAACACATATCATATTGAAAATTGTTATTTGACAGTTGTTTCGTTTGCGTCTTATAGTGTGCATAGTCAGCTTCGGCTGAAATTACAAATTCTACAAAAAAAAAAAAAAAATGCCAAAAAAATATTTGAAACACTTGAAGAAAAAATAGTATATGTCATTCGGAGTAGAACGCCCTTTTTTTGTTTTCCCCAGCATGCCAATCCTAGGCTAGCGCCTCGGCGGCAATAGCTGTGTTCAACACAAAAAGACCGCTTTCTACTATTAATAACATAATATACTATTTTTCCCTTTTATACTTAGCATACTTGATTTTTACCTAATAAAATTTATCATTTTTCTCTTTTTATTTATGTAAATGTTCGTTTTATCCAAATAACTCATTTTATTAAACAAATATTCACAAAAGTCAATTAAATTAATTTTTATGATAAAAAATATTTTAAATCTTATCACCATTAACATGTTATAATCTAATTTGTAGATATGAGGTTAGAATTAAAATATCGGGCAAGAAAGTCATAAAATGATATATATTAATTAAGTAAAATGTAATTAATAAAAATACTTAAAATTTTTGAGAAATAATAAAATTCACGAAAAATAACAGGAAAAACTAAAATTTGAAAAGTAAACCAATTGCAAAACAAAAACATGTATGTGTTGCATACGATGATCGACTGGTAGCGGAATATAAAAACGGAAAATAATCAGACACGCAATCTAGTGAAAATTATTTCCTGGCCTACGTTTCGACTGTAACTACAGTCTTCTTCAGGACTCTAAAAAATATACATGGAGTAAATACAATATAAAGAGTACAACCACAAGGTAAAATTTTTACATTAAATATACATCAAAAAATTTTATAAAATACTTTTTTTTATAGGTACTTACAGAAATGGTCAATTATAAAATCTAACATAGGGAGCCTCCGTCCGACCCATTGAAGATAACAAGCTGTAATATTTGTAAGATTAACAGACTTACCTGTAAGGAAGGTTGATCGTAAAATTCCGAGCTTGTCATCCGATATAATTACTACGTAGTGTCGCGTTATGTCATACCCGTCGGTACATTTGAAAGTATATAATAAAAAAAAACACCCGACCTAACACCTCATTGTAGCTCATTTAGTTACTCATTTCGTTATTTGTGATACGCATTTCGCCCTTGGGTTCTTCGGGTGAGATGGGGGTTTCGTAATTATATCGGAGGACAAGCTCGGAAAATTACGATCAACCTTCCTTACAGGTAAGTCGGTTAATCATACAATTTTCCTTCGCTTGTCCTCCGGTATAATTACTATGTAGATATTTAAAGTAATAGGTGCTAAATCGTGTTGAATCTTATCGTATTTAAAACAGTTTTCGTACATTATAATATACATACCCATACAAGCACCAACCCGGTTTGCAATAGTCTATACATAACAATAGCCCCTTATAAATCCCAAAAATTTAAACTAATTCTCTATACTTATTTACAAAAGTTGACTATTAGGTAATTACAGGTTTATTATAAAAGTTGATGGAATATTGAGAATTCGGTGTTCAACATGTCGTGTCTATATTAACATCTGTTCCATTTGCTACATACATGGAAGCGTGTCTTATACTGTAGCCTGGAAAAATATTAGTAACTATACGGCTCTTTTTAATACTAACTTTATCCATCTACTAATACGAGTAGTTTGAGAACATATTGGATGACTCGGTTTTTGGTATGTTATAATTACATATCTTTGGTCATTTGAACGATATTCAGATATGATACGAATGTAGAGAATAATTGTCGACGCAGTGTAAAATTCTGTTTTTTCGCGGAAAAATGGAAAAACAAGTAAAGATTGTTGTCTAATAGGACCTGATGTCTTTATTCGTTCATTATTTTCTATTTTATCATGTATTCTTGTAGTAAGGTTTACATTTATTGATGATAAAGATTGAACCTTATGTGCACTGCTAAGAGCCATTAAAGTAAGAGTAGTTTGATAGTGGTCCTTGTAAGGGAAATTATGTTTCCGATATATTTTAGAATTCGAACTCGATTCTATGTAACTTCATATTTTTGATTTGCTGATCTTGTAATGTAAATTTCTCTAATTTGTTTTTTAATTACAAATTCATCTTTGCTTTTTACCGATAGTATTAGATTGAGAGCTGCTCGATAAGAAATTCCTGTGTAGTAGGAACTCTCTACACGGACGGAGTTAGTTTTATATTATATTCAAAACAGTATGAATATGGTTCTAAATTTTTTGAGCAACAAAATTTCTTGGTTTTTTCTTTTGTGACAGCACATATAATGTTCCTTCGGACAACAATGACAGTATTAAAGGCAGAACAGTCTGAAGAATGTTTTTATTTATAAATACTCTTCGGATAATATCCCTTCTATTAGGGCAAGATTTTTGGACAACGAAAGTGTGTCTCTGAAATGTGATAAGAGTAAGGAATTTTTGGTTCAACAAAATTTTGAGTTTCTGTGAGCAATCTTTGGAATAATGAATACCAACTATTAAAATACCGATCGCATTATCAAGTATAATTATTTCTGTTCTATTTCTAGTGTTATTCGAATTCTTTTTATGTTCATCCAAACGTATGGTACGTATCGCTTTGCTTGACCGGTGTATTGTTTGTTACAATCCTTACATGGTATTTTGTATATCAAGTTTGTTTGTTGTTCTTTACTAGTTGTATATTTAATTTTACTGAATAAATTCGAAACAGTTTTTTGTTGTCTGAATGCTACTTCCATATCTAGTTCGTTTTTCATTATTTTTTTGAATTTTGGCGCTAATTCCTTTATGAATGGAAGTCATGAATATCACACTGAAATTAATCAGAAGATTCGACATCTACTCACTGTTAACAAAAGAAATTAACCAACAAAATTTTAAACTCCTCTACAGCAGCTGACAATGGGAATACGAGTAGGAATAATAACAACAACGAAATGAGATACGTGTCTTTGCCATTCATAAAGGAATAAGCGCCAAAATTAAAAAAAAAATAAAAAACAAACTAAACATGAAAGTAGCATTTAGACAACAAAAACTGTTTGAAATTTATTTAGTAAAATTAAAGATACAACTAGTAAAGAACAACAATTATTGTACAAACAATACACCGGTCAAACAAAACGATACTTACAGATACGTTTGGATGACCCTAAAAAGAATTCGAATAACACTAACAAAAATATCAAATGTACACTAGTGGAACATGTGAAAAACAATCAACATGAATTTGA